>BQNB010131834.1:0-18723 GCA_026074375.1 Tanacetum coccineum | reverse complement strand
TCGAGGCAATACGATTCGTGAATTAAAAGAGAAAATCTCTCGCTTAACAAAGAAAAATAGTGATGCAGATCCCATTTTTGACTTTAAGGCCTTAGTTTCTCATAACAAAGATTTAACTGCAAAGCTCAACGCCCTTCACGATCTCAATGAATGCTTTAGGGCAGAAAATGCAAAAGTTAAGAAGCATTATAAGGAATTGTATGATTCAATTAAAATAACGCAAGCCAAAACTACTGACCAGAACAACTCTTTGTTATCTAAAATTGAAAACCTTAAGGCTCAACTTAAAGATAATTCCAAATGTGTCACTATACCTCATAGTAAACCTAAAGTGTTGGCTCCTGGTAGATATCCTATAGATGTTGAACCAATTCCCCCTCGATACAAGAATAATCGGGAAGCGCATCTATACTATATCAACACCTCAAGGAAAGTGTAGAAACCCTTCACGAAATAGTAGAGGATGCTAAGGTGGAAAGACCATTGGATACCTCTCAGGAGCTATTAGAATATGTAATAGGTACGCGTCCTAAAGACTTTAGCCCTCACGATAAACAGAATGCTTCTACCAATTCACTTAGGAAAAAGCGAATTACTTTTGTCGAACCATGTGAAACCTTAACTCATAACACACCACCATAAATTGAGCACCAGAAAATAAATTCGACTAATGCACCTGGAATTCCCTCTACAGGAGTAAAAGGTGCCTCAGCAGCTTGCAGGTCAAAGCCTAGGAGCAATACAAAGAAAGATAGGACCTTGCCAGCTAAAAGTGCCTTGAAACAAGTAGAAGCCCTTTCTAGGATGAATAAGTCGAATGAGAAATGAAAGAATCAAGTTGATTCTAGTATTAGCTATAAGCGTACTATAATTAATTCGAATTCTAATACTTCTTGCAAAACTTGTAACAAATGCTTAATTTATGTTAATCATGATCAATGTGTTGTGCATTCTGGGATGTTTGTGAAGCAATCCCTGCCACCAAAGTGTGGCGGGTTAAAAAAATTAAGCAAGTTTGGAAGGCCACAGGGAAATTGTTTACCACTATCGGCCATCAGTGGCGACCCACTGGCAGACTATTACCTTTAGGAGATCAGTGTCCTTTAACTAGGAATACTCCACCTAAGGTTTTGCCTACAAAACAATGGAAGCCCACTGGTAGACTTCTCCTGTTAGGAAGACAGTGCCCTCTAGTTAGGTCTACTGCTCTTAAGAGTGACTGTATGCCAGCTGATCCACAGGAAACTAGTGCCCCTGTAGCATATAATCTTGCGTGCACTAAACAACCGGACCCCAATCGCAATTAGGGATCCAATGTATCCAAATCTCCATTTTCGCCTTTGTTTAAATGCATGTTGTACAGATCATTCTCTGGTATTTGGACTCAGGCTGCTCAAAACATATGACTGGAAATCGCTCACGGCTCAAGAATTTTGTGAAAAAGTTTATCGGGACTGTTCGATTCGAAAACGACCATTTTGGTGCAATTATGGGTTATGGGGATTATGTCATTGGTGACAGTGTAATTTCCAGGGTATACTATGTAGAAGGACTTGGACACAACCTTTTCTCTGTCGATCAATTTTGTAATTTCGATTTTGAAGTTGCCTTCAAAAAGCACATATGTTTCGTCCAAAACTTAGATGGTATCGACCTTATTAAAGGAAGTCGTGGCACGAACTTATACACCAATTCTGATGAAGATATGATGAGGTCCTCTCCCATTTGCTTACTGTCTAAAGCCTCCAAGAACAAATCCTGGTTATGGCATCGCCGCCTGAATCACTTAAACTTTGGCACCCTCAATGATCTTGCTCGTAAAGATCTTGTTAGAGGCTTACCTCGGTTGAAGTTTGAAAAGGATCATTTATATTCTGCATGCCAACTTAGAAAGAGCAGGAAAGCTACCCATAAACCCAAGACGATTAACACCATTATGGAAGTTTTACACACCCTTCACATGGATTTATGCTGACCGCTGAGAGTGTAGAGTATAAATGGGAAGAAATACATTTAGGTGATAGTCGATGACTACTCTAGGTTTACATGGGCGAAGTTTTTGAGATCCAAGGATGAGACTCCTGCTTTTGTAATTAACCTGTTAAAACAACTTCAAGTTGGTCTCAACAAAACTGTCAAGTTCGTGCGGACTGATAATGGCACTGAATTTGTGAATAAAGCCTTATCTAATTACTATGAAAGCGTCAGCATTACCCACGAGAAGACCATTCCGAGAACCCCTTAGCAGAATGGCATTGTTGAACGAAGGAATCGTACTCTTATTGAAGCTGCCCAAACAATGCTGATATTCTCCAAGGCTCCCTTGTTTCTTTGGGCAGAAGTTGTGGCTACTGCCTGTTACACCCAAAACCGACCCCTTATACATACTCTTCATAACAAAACCCCATATAAACTAGTGCATGACAAGAAACTGGATCTCTCTTTCCTACGTATATTTGGGGCTCTCTGCTACCCAACAAATGACAATGAAGATCTTAGCAAATTGAAAGCTAAAGCAGACATTGGGTTCTTTGTTGGTTACGCACCAAACAAGAAGGGTTACAAAATCTACAACAAACGGACCCGATAAATCATGGAAACTATTCACATTACATTCGATGAGCTGACTGAGCAAACGGCTCTTGTACTCTCCAGTTCAGGACCCGCTCCTAACCATTTGACGCCTGGACCTATAAGTTCAGGGTTCGTACCTAATTCTGCTCCTGCCATACCATATGTACCTCCCACCAATAAAGATTTAGAGCTGCTATTTCAACCGATGTTTGATGAATATTTTGAGTCTCCAACAGGTGATCATCAGACGCCTCCGGTCTCCGCAGCTCCAACCCCGGCCATTCCAACCGGTCCATCAGTATCTATCTCCTTTGATCACGATGCACCATCAGGCAGTCATTCACCATCATCCTCGGCTCATCAATCATCTTTGGTACATCACGGTGTTGCAACTGAGCATTCTTTTGAAGTAAATCTGTTTGCTGCAACTGAGCACGAACCATTTGTTAATGTGTTCGCCCCAGACCCGAACTCTGAAGCATCATCTTCTGGGGTAATCACGATTACTGCACCCAACCAATCCACTCAACCTCATGAACATCTCCGAAAATGGACCGACTCTCATCCTCTTGATAATATTATTGGGAACCCTTCTCGACCGGTATCCACTCAGAAACAGCTTGCTACAGATGCTCTGTGGTGCTTCTACAATTCAGTACTGTCCAAAGTCGAACCAAAAAACTTCAAATCTGCTGTTACTGAAGACTGCTGGTTTCAAGCCATGCAAGATGAAATCCATGAATTTGATCGACTGGACGTATGGGAATTAGTGCCACCTCCGGACTGTGCCATGATTATTGCTCTCAAGTGGATTTATAAGGTGAAACTTGACGAGTATGGTGACGTGTTGAAAAACAAGGCACGTCTTGTAGCGAAAGGATATCGTCAAGAAGAAGGTCTTGATTTTGAAGAATCCTTCGCCCCGGTCGCCAGACTTGAAGCTATCAGAATATTTCTTGCCAATGCTGCCAGCAAAAACATGACAGTTTATCAAATGGACGTGAAAACTGCATTCTTAAATGGCGAGCTTAAAGAAGAAGTCTATGTGAGCCAACCAGAAGGCTTCGTTGACCCAGATCGTCCACATCATGTCTACCGTCTGAAGAAAGCTCTTTACGGGTTAAAGCAGGCACCCCGGGCGTGGTATGACACTTTGTCGAAGTTTCTTCTGGCACAAGGATTCTCCATCTTTAATTTGTTAATGTTGTAACAGGATAATATCGGGAATCGGGCTCGATAGTTAATCTAATATTGTATATGTTTCGGGTTTAATCCTAAGCAAAACCCGAGCCCGGGTCCTAGTTAAATATCCCTCGCGTCACATTAAATGTGTAGGGGTATATATATATATAGATATTTTCTTTTCAGAAAATATCTCATATATATATAGATATTTATCTCTCACAAAATCTAGTTTTCATTTTTCTAAATCTAAATTTCTTTCTCTCTTTTCTCTCATCTCTCTCTACTCTCTCTCTCTCTCTAAACAATCTCTTTTCTTCTCTTTTCTATTTTCTTGCTTTGATTCGTGTTGTGATTTATGAAGTGAAGCATTAAACGTGTAACACCCCCAAAAATGTGTCGCAGCGGAAATATGTCAGGGAGCGTTACTTCATAATACAACAGCTCAAGATACAAGAGAACGACCTCTAAATGTGTCGTTTGTAAAACATTCTCGTTGATTTTCTAAAATCAAAATAATAGTTGTCCCAAAATTGCATCACCATGAAAAACTTGAATGTAAAGACTCCAATGCACATCAAATAATCCAAGCATCTAATTCACCTGAGAAAAACATGCTTAAAAGTGTCAACATTAAAGTTGGTGAGTTCATAGAGTTTTGTAAGTATAAATGTAAATGTTGGAATCCAAAGATTTATAAAGTAATACATCCGCGATTCTGGTTGCTGTGCCCAAATCCTATGCATGCGATCTCAATTATCAGATTATGGCTTCGCTACAAGAGATCCCTCTGTACTGTGACACAACGAGTGCCATACCCTCTGCTGCAACAACGTTTCAGCACTCAAGCCTAAACACATCGACATCGCGACCTCATATCATTAGAGAACAAGATATAAAAAAGAGTGGTTGAAGTTGTATTTCCGGAGGAACAGAGTATCACTGGCGGATCTATTCACTAAAGGCTGCTGCCCAGAAGAACGATTCAAATTCATTCTCCCCAAGTGCTTGGCTGAAGTGTAGAAGCCGGAGACACTCAAAAGTCTTCAGGATGATCAGGATGAGTAACGGATTGGCTTTCAAGTATCCTATGTAAATATTAAATACCTAAACCCAAAACAAAAAAATACAAAAAAAAAAAACAATCAAAAATCCCATAAAAATCATGAAAAATAAGAAAATACCCAAAAATAGTTTATCTCGAGACATGTCTACCGTTTATCGATAACATTTATGAGGTCCTAGAAATGTAAATCAATAATGACACGGGTCTTAAAATGATGCACGACCGAATTTCAACCATTCAAAACATGTCTTAATGGCTTGCAGTTATTTCCAGTACTGCAACCCGCTCTTCAAAATGAGGAAAGCATGTCGCCAAAAAGACGACTGTTCCTAACAACGGGTGATTAAGTTCTCCCGGGCATGGATTACTTTATATCCATGCAACTCGATTTAATGTACGCTTCAGTGCATTATTTCTTGATTAAGAAGAGAAGTCTTCTTTTTAACCAAATAATTTTTCTTCTATGATTCTAACAAAAATATTTATGTTAACCATTGGTGGAAAAATGTGTTGTCTTTCAAACTATATCTCATCTAAGTCACTCATCAGAAAAGATTTAAAAGAATATCCTATCACTCAAACAATGTCTACACACTTTAACTAGAAAACGGGAACAATTATTTAGGGGGTGGAAATGTGCTAATAATTCTTTCAAAACGATCTTTCTGAATAATCAAGGAGTAAACGAAAAGGTTTGACAATAACTAATCATGATTTAAAGGGGAGTTAATTAATTTTAACTCATTTAGACTTTAGATGTTATGTGACTCAACCTTTAGGACTTAGAATGAAACATATGGCAATTAGGTACTTACTTCGTTTAACGTACATCAGAAAGGTTCTAGATTGCCAGTGGTATAAGTTTTATAACCCGAACGATTTTTTTCTCAAAATTATTGATTTCATAAATCAAGTTCGGGTTAATCATTTGAAAAGTGTTCTAATCAAATCAGAATCAATTTTCGACACTACAAACAGATTTTCAAGAAATCTCGACCACTCGAATAAATACAATATCGTCTTTAAATAGAATACGGGTCTTTGTTCGGGGGGGGAGTATTTTCGAATAATCTTCAACAAGTCACGTAATTATATAGAAAAAAGTTTTAACTTACCGAACAATAATTTTAAGGGGAGTTTTTAACTCCAGGGCATCATTTGTCATAAGTTGTTTTAACTATAAGAGCCTTAAATATAATTTCAAGATTAGTGACTTAGGCTTATAACTACACTCGACCATATTGCCAACACCTCATAGTTTTAAATGCTTAGGTTTTGTTTTGGAAATAATTATGTATTTTAGAAGCCTAAAAGTTGAAGATATGCTTCTGATTCCGATTAGTAGTTATCCCTAACAGTTAATCTCTAAGCTTACTTTCAAAGGAGTAGAATGTATTGTCAAAAGAGGTACACATAGGTTTGATAAGTATGATGATACCTTTAGATTGTCATTATCCTGGAGGAAGAAATGTTTACATCCGAGACTTAGTTGACTTAGGTATTATCATTTCGGCTATTTAGAGGGAATAATTATGACATCCGAGACTTAGCTTGTAACACCCCCAAAAATGTGTCGTAGCGGAAATATGTCAGGGGGCGTTACTTCATAATACAACAGCTCAAGATACAAGAGAACGACCTCTAAAAAGTGTCGTTTGTAAAACAATCATCGTTTTGAAAAAAAATTCTGAAGTAAAATAATAGATCTGTCCCAATAATTGCATCCACCATGAAAAACTTGAATGTAAAGACTCCAATGCACATCAAATAATCCAAGCATCTAATTCACCTGAGAAAAACATGCTTAAAAGTGTCAACATTAAAGTTGGTGAGTTCATAGATTAGTTTAAATATGAATGTAAGTTTCAACAAATATATTTATCCACTGTGTCATCACAGTACCATGTAAAAGATTTATAAAATATGCACGACCCATTTTTTATGATTACCAAAGTTACAATCTTATCCCAAAGATTTTTATAAATAATGCATGACAAATTTAACGTCACCCCCCAAAAAAGTGTCCAAGTAATGTATGGTCGGGGGGGCCCTGGTAGTCCCCAACATGATCCGACATGTTAAAACGTTCGTTTACCCTGGTGATAGCTATTCACCCGAAGCGGGAATTGTCAATCCGAATAGAATCTATTTCATACATACGCGCAGACACATGCTTATAACGATTCGTTTGCCAAGTGATAGCTAATCACTCGAACCAGGGATTATCGATCCCAAATAGATCTATTTCATAACATTCGCGCTCACCCTCCAAGTGATTTACAGTTCATGACACTGTGACGTAGACTTGTTGTATGTACCCGATTCGGGCAGTGATACAAATAATGTGTTCCCATCATGGGTGTTCCATCTGCAACACCCGGGCATGTAATGCTTGTTGGCCCCGCAGGCGCCAAACAAATCGTGATCCGAAAATCATTTCAAATGTAAAGTATGCATTTGTGACCAAAAATAAAGTCAAATAATGTATCCCATAGCGAGCTATGCAAATAAGTATGTAAACCAATTTGAAATCAACCATGTAAATGTGTTTGTAATGAATTGCAAAATCAAGTATGTAGAATAGTATGTAAAAGATATTGTAAACGAATATGTAAACAAGTTGTATTGAGCATGTATTCTCCCCCGAGATTTGTAAAGTAAATGTAAAACAAGTGAAAGAGGGGCTATAAACTCACATCGATGATGAAGAACGATTGGCGGGAATGTACACATTGAGTACAAGACGAAACGGAAACTGAAACGGCTCGACCAAGAAGTTGCAACTAGTCTTAACGGCTAAGTCTCACTAGCCTAGGATAACTCATTTGGGTTTCCCGATGAATTGTTATGTCAACGCGACACGTTGATAAAAGATTTAGATTTAAAGTTGTAATAGTTTGGTGGTTGGTTAAATAAATAAATTGAAAATATACGCAAAGTGTGTAATATATATTCTTTATATATTACTTATGAAAAATAACCCTTATATAATTCCTACCGTGAATTATATAACAAAGACAATCAATCAAAAGATTAATGAAAAGTATAATATCTTGCAGGTCTTATATGATAAATGCGAGTTGTTAATTAAACCAAATTAGTTTGACTCCAATTTAATTAACAAAAGACTTTGAATAAAAGTTGACACGTATCTTACTATTATAACTTAAACAACCGAAGTTGGTAACCGTTAAATAACCATTAATAAAATAATAATTTTAATAATTTATAAAATTATTGTTACATTTCGTTAACAGGTCGTGTCTAAAAACAAATTGCCTTATTGTAAAGATAGTATTTCGCTCGTTGTCCAAGGTTATTGTATAATACCATTTAATTAGTATCTTAAAACATATCTTAATTTCTTTTATCGTTTCTCTAAATTAATAAAGTTTTAGTAAATCGTGAATATAGGAAATTATATAAATTTTAGTCATGACTTTTCCGTTTGTAAATCGTTTTCCATTTTCGCAAAACTAAACGTTTTCAGTTAATGAATATATATTGAAATCAATCGCGTTTCAATATTTCAAATGCCCGCGTGTTTAGATATAATGTATATATACACCATTATATTTAAATTAAAACAATTATTAAGGATTATATTTATTTAACCGATTAAAACCCACCAAATAATATTTATCCAGTTTTAATATTTATTAAAACTTAAGTTATTTTTATTTGTCGTTTTGATATATAAACCAAACAAACCCTCGTCGTTTCCTCGTTGATTCGCTAAACCAAACACATCTTTTTGTTGCTAAACCCACAGCCAAACGCACCCTACTGTGGGAACCAACCAAACGCACCCTAATCTGCTCCCTTATAAACCAAACGCACTCTGCGGCTAATTGCCACAACCAAACGCCCCTTGTGGGCTGTCACAAACCAAACGCACCCTAACCGGTGCCAAACCCACAAACAAACACGTCCTAATGGCTGTTTCGCAGCAATCCCAAACGCACCCTAATGTGATACTACTAATCCAAACGCAGCCCAACAAATGTCAAATATACCAAACACACCCTGCTGTGAAAACCACACGCACCCTAATCTATGAAAACAGACCAAACGCGCCCTAATCTTTGATATATCTACACCAAACAAACACGCCTAACGTGGCTGTTTTACACGAGTAAACAAACACACCACTGGTGCGTTTTATAGCAGCCAACGCACCTTGTCTGTTGAAACCTTATATACAAACCAATGCACCCTCGGTGCTTTTTCTGGTAACCCACGCGCACCCTTTGGGTCTGAAAAACCCCAAACGCACCCTTACTGTCTAATAAAACAAACGCACCCTCTAGTGGCTGTCAACCCGCAACCAACCGCACCCTAGTCTAGTTTTTAATAACCAAACGCGCCCTAAACTTGCACCATGAAACCAACCGCGCCCACTGTTGGCGTCTGAGAAACCAAACGAACCCTTTGTTAACCACCAAACAGGCGCACCCTATTTGTGTTGCTTAAACCCATAGACAAACGCACCTTTTTTTTGTGCTAAACCCACAGCCCAAACGCACTCTGCTATTAAACCATACGCACCCTTGTTATGGTGGTGACGAGGTGTCCGCTGCAGCAGCAGCGACGGTGGAGGGAGAGGGTGATGTTGGTGGCTGTCGACGGCGAAGATGAGGCCCGACAGCAGCGACTGGAGAAGGCCACGATGGTGGTTTGAAGGTGATTCGGATGTGTGGATAGTGGTGGTGTGCGTCGGTGATGATGATGATGTTATGGTGGTGTTATGGCAGCGGCGGTCGAGTGGTGGTGGTGACGGCGCGTGACCGAGAGTGGTAGTGGGGATCGAGTAGATCGGAAGGAGTGGAGCATCTTTTGGTCTTGATCGGAAAACTCGCCGGAAACTTTTCCGGCGGCGGTGGTGGTGGTGGCCGGACATGGGAGGGGAGGGAGAGAGGTGAAGTGGGGTGTGTGTGTATATAGATGGAAATGAGAATAAAGAAAAGATAGAAATATATATATAAATTTGAAAATGACATGTTATAATACTTGAGGGACCAATAAGGTAAATATTTAGTAGTATTTTGTAAAACAATGGTTCGGGACTAGTTTGGGCGACCCAACGGACGATTCGTCGCACGAAACCTTCGCCATTATTTTCCGAATCATTTTTCTGATAAAAATGAGTATTCACTTGACTAATTTTCGTAAATGTTTCATAAAATTTATATAAAACGTTTAATTATTTATTTTTTTTTGCGAGGGTATTTTAGTCATTTTCTGCTCGTTTTCGGGTCTCGGGCAAAACTAAAAAGTTGTTCGGAATGTCCTTTTACATCAAATTGCTTTAGAGTCCGAGTTGTGAAAACGTGATTTAGCGGGTCGTTTTTGATAAGTCAACTTATGAATAACATATATCTTCTCGTTTTCAAGTCAAATAAGTTAAAAATAAATTTGCACATGAGAGATATGTAGTAATAAATATAATTTATTATTTAAATATGTTCCGAAAAATTACCGGTTACACGGTAATCGTTTTTATGTGACAATAAAAGATCAAAAGTCAAAAAGTCAAGTCGAACCCGAAAAGTCAAAGGGTAAAATAGTCATTTAAAAATTCTAAAAATTGCCAGTTGTTATAGTACCTACCCCTTAAAGAAATCGCGTCCCGAGATTTAATTTGTGTTAACCGACTGCGTGACTAAGAAAAGATTTAAGATTTAATAAACCAGTTCTAAACAGGACGCATATAACATTATTCAGCAAAATTAGATGTTTCGACACTTCTCAATATACTAAAAATTTTAGCTAGGCTTGACCAGGAAATTTAATCCATCAAAATGGGTATCTCAAAAAAAAATCATTACATGTCTTATGACTGATATAAACGCGTTATAAGGAAAGTCTCATAATAGGTGAAAACATCGAAGGAGAAAGTGTAGTCGCGTGAGTATGTTTGTATAAGGTTCTAAATGTCCGAGGACGGAGTCTTGTTTCTGATATCTGTAATGTTTGATGATTTACATCAAATAAGTCTTATGGATGTAAGTATTCAACTTACTTGGTAGTACTAGGATGTATCGCGACCTCAGTCTTCGTACTAGTGGCCCGAAATGAATAGTTCGACTAGATGTTTCATCGATAGGTGTTTATCTGGTTTACGGGGTGTTGCACTACCTATTAGATAAAGTTGTACAAGCTGGGACCGCTCCAGGACCCAATCAACAGCAACCCTAACAACAATAACTATAACAAATGGTGATGGGATGCCGAGAATAAGGACATTTCGAAAAACAGTATCCCCATAATAGAGTTCAACAAATGGGAGGAGCTCGCGGGAGAGCTTATGTCGATAGACGTAGCGGAATATGTACTCATCACGTTAGTTCGAGGATGATCACTCCATTAGTTCAAGTGGGTACAAGTCTATTAGTATCACGAACATTCGGATTGCAAGGAATTGCAACGGCCAAAGTAATATCTTAAAATGAGATCATAGTTCAAGTGAGCCTTAAAATTCAGGCTAGAGTGGCAATACACTAATTGTGCTTTCTAAACCTTTTAACGATTCCGGTGATTAACGGGTTCGAGTTCATACTCGTGTCATATTGGATACCATTAAGCCCACTCATTTATAATTCATTACTTACATAAAGGAGCGTCCTAATTTATGTAAGAAGAAATGATAAACTTATGGTTCGGAGAATTAATAATTTCTTTATTTTAACTGAGATGCGTCTCAATCCTTTCAATAAAGAAATGAGTTGATTTTTAGATATAAATCATCCTACTTAATAATGTTCTGATAGCGAATACGCGTACTCACATAACCTTACAAGTGTGATGACATGACGATGCATTCTCTAAGAGTATAAGGACCGGTGTTCCAAACTCGTCTTCGGAGACGGGGAGTAAAACTATCAGGGGAAATCGACATAGAGTTCAAGATAGTTAATGAGTACTCGGTTAGAGTAAATAAGGTAAAGGTCTCGATGAACCAGTCAACATAGCAATCATCATATAAATCCTCCTATTATAAGTCCCGCCCATATAAGACTTGTAATACTTATATTCACACATCATTCTATGTAAACAGAACTGTGACGGGTTTTGTTAACATAAAAATTATCATATCAATCCTCATATTACAAGTCCCACCCATACAAGGCTTGTAATACTTAGATTCATACATAATTCCATGTAAACAAAAATTATGACGGCCTTTGCGTAATACGATATTGTATAAAGTTATGAGGAAAAAAAATATTCTTAAAGACCATTGTTTAACTTACAATGTCTAAGAACGAAGTGAGACCATTGTGCAACCCACAATGTCTAAGCAGTAAAATGAGACCATTGTGCAACTCACAATGTCTAAGCAGTAAAATGAGACCATTGTGCAACCCACAATGTCTAAGCAGTAAAATGAGACCATTGTGCAACTCACAATGCCTGAGGTATAAATGAGACCAATTGAGCAACTTAACAATGTCTTAAAAAAACGTTTGTTTAGTAATTTATATAATTAACTCTTAAAAATAAACTTACGATATACCCCGCAAAAGGAATGCAAGCATATAATAATATATATGTAGATCTAATGAACACTTATTAACAAGTAACCTGAAGCAAGTAAGGCAAGTATTGTGTATGCACTTTGAAAATGTTTTGCTGTTATGCAATGCATTGAACACGGGTTGTAGTACGATAGGTAAAATATGCAACTAGTTTCCCTATAACACATGCTCAGATACCAATTCTATAACACCTCCCAAAATGTATCGCACTGAATGTGTTCGGGGCGTTACTTCATAATACACAGCGCAAGATACAAGAGAACGACCTCTAAATGTGTCCGTTTTGAAAAGTAATCTCGTTGATATTCCTTGAAATTGATATAAGGTTTGTCCCCCATAATTGTAGTTACAACGAAAATCTTGAAATTAGATCAATGTATGTATGTAAAATCCTGAATGAAATCTTTCATTTAGACTCCAAATGCCACATCAAAATAAATCCAAGCATCATAATTCACCAAAGAAAAACATGCCTTACAATTTTCAACATTTTAAGTTGGTGAGATCATGAGATTTTGTAAGTATTAAATGTTGAACCAAAGTTCGTAAAGTGAGGGGAATACCGATGATTAAATTCTTAAATGCTCTTGCCGAAAAAGTATGTATGATTTTTAGAAATCAAAAATTGTAAAGCATGCATGACCATTTAAATCCCCAAATAGTCACCAAAACGTATGGTATAGTTGAACCACCATTGTTCAAGATATGTATTGCCACTTTATCAAGACAACGCGCAAGTATTCCATGTATAATGTATTGTTGGCCTGTTAGACCCAACCAATCGTATTCCGAACCTGTTATAACGTACATTGAATATTAGCCCAGTGATAACTATCCCCCGAACGGGATTGTCAAATCCGAATAGATCTTATTTTTAAAACATTCGCATGGACAACATGCTAAATTACGTATCCGTTTGCCCAGTGAAAGCTAATCACCCTAACGGATAACACACCCGAAATATCTATTTCCTAACATTCGAGCTCACTCCTCCAAGTAATTTACAGTTCATGAAGCTGTGACGTAGACTTGTATGTACCCATCACAGGTGTCCCCTCCAAGAACACTCAGACATTTATTTAAAGAATATGTACTCCCGTTACCGGTGTCTCCTCCAAGAACACCCGGGCAGTAATGTTGTTGTTATCAGTTCAATCCGCTTAAACTAATCCGTAATCATTTCAAAAGTAAAGTATGCATTCATGTCCAAAAATGAAGTCAAGTAATGTATCACATAGCGAGCTATATATATGAGTATGTAAACCAATTTGTAATCAACCATGTAAATGGATTTCAAACAAGCATGTTCTCACCCAAAAAGTATATGTAAAATAAGTAAAACATGGGGCTATAAACTCACATTGATGTTGTAGAACGATTTGCAGAACTGCACATATTAAGCACAGCACAAACGAAAAACCAGAACGGCTCGACCAAGAAGTTGCGGTTTATCTTAACGGCTAAGACCCACTAGCCTAGAGTAATGTATCTGAGTTTCCTGAGGAATGGTTACATCAACGCGACACGTTGATAAAAGATTTAGATTTCTAAGTTGTAATAGTTTGGTGGTTGGTTAAATAAAATCAATCGAAAGATAAACGCAAAATGTTAATTATCCTATAACACTTATTGAAAAATAAAAACATTATATAATCTACCGTGAATTATATGACAAAGACAAACAATTCAAAGATTAATATGAAATGTATAATACTTTTGAAAGCATTATATAAGAAGTGCGAGTAAATAATTAAACCACACAGTTTGACATGTTTTTGGAAATCACCGCTTAATTAAATAAAAGTCCTTGTATAAAAGTAAACACATGTTTTAAAGTCTTTACTTTGTCCATTAATCGGGAATTATAAAATAATATTTTATAATTTAGTATTCGTTTCCTCGACGGGTCTTAGTTAAACTAGGTATATCATTTACAAAAGTGTAGTTCTCGTTCGTTTATCTGGTTATTGTATAATTACAATTTAACGATCTTAAGACTATATAACTTCGTCTTTTATCGGTTTTTCTAAGATAATAGAAATTATAACGAAATTTATTAAGTATAGTAATTTATATAAATGTTGTCATGACCTTTTCGTTTAAACCACATTTTCCATTTTTATAAAATTCAATCCATGTTGCAATTATACTCGCGTTTCAATATTTCAAACACCCGCGTGTTTTGGATTTAATATATATATATATATATATATTATAATTAACTAAACAGAATAATAAATATCATATTTATTTAACCATTTTAAACAACCAATATATATCTGGTTTTATATTTATAAATCTCGATATATTTTATTAGTCAATTTATATAAACCAAACACACCCTAAAGGTTTTCCTGCTCACCCAAACACTGTCTTACGGTTTAACTGCTAACCCAAACACCCTCTTACGGTTTTCTGCACATCCAAACGCAACCCTACCGAGTCAATCCCTGCCAAATCAAATGCACCTTAGGGCCTGCTAAGTAAAAACCAAACCTCACCATGCTGTTCCACATCAGCCAAACTCTTCCCTAAATGCTGTTGTTTAAACTAAATGCCCTTTTCTACTAATATGAACAACCAAACGCACGCTTAATGATGTTTAATCCAGAAACAAACAAGCCTTGTGGCTGTTTCAAAACCAAACGCATCCTTGTTGCATGAATCACAACCCAACGCACCCTAATCTGTTATAACCTAGATCCAAACGCACCCGTTGTGGTGGTGGTGACTGCCAAACGCACCCTTGTGGTGGTGGTAGCCAACCAAACGCACCCTCTTGGTGCAAATACCAAACCCAACGCACCCTTTAGTCAAAAAGGCAAACCACTCGTCAACGCACGGTGCTTCGCTTAAACCGAACGCACCCCGGCTGGTGCAAAATCAAACGTACCCTATCTGTTGGTTTTATCATAACCAAACACACCCTTTCTTGGTGCTCTGCCAACCCAACGCACCCCTGTTGGATATAAATAAAAACCAACTCACTCTTTTTTGGTGCTTTGAAGGTGGCGGTGTGTTAGTGGTGCGTGATGATGATGGTGGTGGGGTGGACGTAGTGGCGATGATGATGACGATGATGGTGAGACGATGATGATGATGACAGTGATAGCAGTGGTGGTGTGGTGATGAATATAGGCGCGTGGCAGCGCGTGGTGGTAGGGATCGGGTAGATCGGGTGATGAGAAACGTATTTGAACGCGGCCGGAAAACTCGCCGGAAAAGTTTTCCGGTGGCCGGAGCGGCGGTGATGGTCGCCGGAAAAAGAAAGAGAGATGGAGAGGTGTGTGTGTTTATATTTTTTGTAATGAAAAAAATATATAAAACTTTTTATATATAGATTAAAAGTTTTAAAGTAAAGTGGCAAGTCTCAAATAGTCCAGGGTTAATTGTGTAAGTTTTTAATATAGTTTTGATAACTATTGGTTCGGGACTCGTTTGAACTAGTTAACGGTCGATTCAAGACACGAAACTTGCGCCATTATTTTCCAAATCATTTTTTCCATGGAAACGAGTATTCACTCGACTAATTTTCATAAACGTTATAAAAATTTATTTAAAAAAAAAAAAAAGAAACATTATTATTTATTTGTATATTACTGATAAACTTTGTCCGAAAAATGATCTTTTACTCGA
Source organism: Tanacetum coccineum (assembly GCA_026074375.1). NCBI lineage: Eukaryota > Viridiplantae > Streptophyta > Magnoliopsida > Asterales > Asteraceae > Tanacetum > Tanacetum coccineum. The sequence continues at coordinate 2,727 of BQNB010131834.1, read as the reverse complement.
ATATTTGCGTCTTTAACAAACGTTACTGAATAAAATGATAACTAATTTATTAAATATTTTTATTTAATAAAAAGTGTTAATTAAATATTATTTAATTATTTTCCTGTCGGTGCGCGTTGTTCTTGATTTTAAAATCTTGCGAGGGAATTTCAGTCACTTTCTGACTGTTTTCGGGTCTCGGTCAAAACTAAAAAGTTGTATGGAATGTCGTTTTACATCGAAAATGCTTAGAGTCCGATTCTGCAAGGCGTGATTTTAGTTTGTTTTGATAAGTCAGCTTAGAATAACAAATATCTTTTTCGTTTTTCAGTCAAATAATAAAAATAACTTGCACATGTTAGAGATGTAGATAATAATTATGATTTAATGATTTTAAAAAATATGTTCCAAAAATTTTACACGGTCACGCAGTTAAGCGCTTTTAACTTGACAATCAAGAACAAGAAAGTCAAAAATTTCAAAGTAATACCCAAAAGTCAAAGGGTAAAATAGTCATTTAAAATTTTGAAAATTACCGGATTTTACACACATCAACTTCCTATTTCTTGGTCTGCTGCTGCTCACATGCCACTACACTCTATTATGTCGTGCATTCAAGAAGAACACAACATATATGTTCAGGTAAGAATGCACACGCATTCCTTCTACATCTTTTCGCCTGTATTTGGACCGCGCATATTTCAAAAATATTACATTTACTCGTTGTTTAAAATCATTTGAAAATTCGCATTAAACAGTTAGAGCATAATAGCATATATGTGCTCTCACCAAGCTGTATCCTTTGTGCTTTGCTTTATTTATAAACATGAAAAACACACATATGAGTTTTTCATGTTTATAAATTCATATGTGTGTTTTTTTCAAGGAGAACTTACATGTGCCTTTGAACGTAGGAATGCATTGTGATGTTCCAGATCGACTATCTGTTATAACAAATGAAAAAAACGAGATCACATACAAAAATCCCGAACTAACCTGGAATTTTTCCACGGACACTCGCTCTCATGTTTAAAAAAGAGACATGTTTATATACTCTCATGTTTAAAAATTCATATTTTGGTTTTTTTAGGAGAACTTACTCATACCTTTGAACATATGAATGCATGGTGATGTTTCAGCTCGACTTCTGTTATAAACAATGAAAAACCCGAGATCAGATAAGATATACCCAAACTAACTTGGCTTTTTTAGAGGACCCTCTCGCACTTAACAATATGTATCCACACAAAAAGAGACATTTTTTATATACTCTCATGTTTATTAATTCATATATGTGTTTTTTTCGAGGAGAACTTACATGTACCTTTTGTAACCTTTGCCTTTTTTGTGTTCTGAATATTTCATTAATAGTCCTTTGACTATTTGACTGTTGTCAGTTTATTCGGATTTTGTACCGTGTTGACGGTGGTGATTTTATGAGATATGTGATGATTTGAGGTTTATTGTGATTAACAATCCATTTTGAAAGGTATTATTGTGTTATTCGTATTCCGGGTGGTTCGACTCGTGAATTTTGAGAAATGCCGAAAAAAGAGTCTGACACGTCCGTTAATGTCCAAATGAGTTTTGACAGGTGTAAAGTGAAAAATATGTCGTGTAAATACTCTAGTTTAATGGAAAAGTATTTTTAAAGTGAATAAAAATGCTAATTAACTTTGGGAAAAAATTTACGGTTGAATTTTACGAGTATTTAAATGATTTCGAAACAAAAAAAAGGTTCGAGTCCCTTTGGATTCCATGGCCGGTCAAGATAAGTCAAGGAAGACAAGGTGGCGTAATTTTAGCTAACCCTGTCCCATTTGTACACTTATATGCTTTCCACTAGAAACATTATCCCCAAATCCTTATCATTTCATTTTCAAAAAAAACACACATATAAGTGTGTGTGTGTGTGTATATCTGGCCGCCACTACACCACTACAAATCCATCATAAATTTTCCAACTTTGATCGTGAACGTGATATTCTGGGTTGATACGAGTGTTTGGGTATTCATTTAAACAACGTTTGGGTTGTCTGGTTCGTGTTGAAATATACATTTTTGAAGATTTTCTTGTAATGTTCCAAATTTAAATTTCATTTTTCCTTTTGGGTTTATTTTGATGCATAGATGTTAGTTGTACAAGTTAATCGTTGTGAAAATCGATTTTTGGAAACGAAATGAAAGAAAATGGTGCGTTTTGTTCGTGTATCAAAAAAAGGAAAAAGAGGGTTTTTGTAGTTTTGATGTTTTAGTCGTGATGGTTGAATAATATATGATTCTAGAATGTTTATTTTTTATAGTAACTTGTATGGCTTATTCGGGCTTAATTTTTAAGTTATTTCTTGGCTTATTTGGGCTTATATGCCACGTATAGTTTCCCAAAATCACTAGGAAAGTACTTTTGATTATTTTTGTGTTATGGCGTATGTTGTGGACTATTTTTGAACCTTATGGTAGTAACCAAATGCGATACGTAGCTTATTAGCTTATTTTCAAGCTTAATATACGTATTTTGGAGTTTATGGACTCACGGCCCAATAAGTCTATTTGAGCCGCGGCTTAATGGGAGGGCTTATTGTGGTCCAGATTATTTCTACATACAAGTATATACTTATATATGTAAATGGACTTTGGTTTTGGACTTAAATTGTATTTTGGACTTATAAATGTCCTAACAAAACCCTTGTTGGGCCTTAAGGCCCAATAAGCGATATATAGTAGTTATGAGAATTTTGACGGACTTTT
>BQNB010131833.1:0-11598 GCA_026074375.1 Tanacetum coccineum | reverse complement strand
GAAACACTCAGGAAAGCTAATATAACACATATAATGCCTAAATTAATTTATAACCGATGCCGGAACGCGTCCGGTGACGTTTCATAGTTTTTACTCAGTTCAGTTCCTCGGTAAACTGTCAGATTTAAACGTAACGAATAAAATTTAAAGTAGATGACCGGAGTGGGTCGGAATACTAACCGGGAATTTACGGGGTGTGACATTTAAGGTTAAACCTACAAGCTCACCAACATTATTATTGACGTTTTCGAGTATCATTTTCAGATGAAGTGAAAGAAGAGTAGTTTGGTGATTGATAATAGACTTAGAAGTATCCCATGTGGAATTTCATTTGAAGTCTTGTTTGCTTATTGTTTGATTCTAGTTTTAGATGTTTTGGATTAAGTTTGGATTATGGTCCCCTGTGCGGGTATGTGAATAGTTGTAAGAGATTATGGATTTTAGTTGCGATTGGGACATCACTTGAGTTTGTTCAAGGTTGATGGTCTTCATAGCACTTGGAGTTTATGCAATGTAGTTTTCTCTATTTTGTATCTTGTGTTATGATTGATCATTATGTTGCATCCCTGAGTTTCCGCCATTGCCGAGGTGTGACAAGTTGCCTTCCGGAGCGGTGTTAATGAAGAGGTGTGGGTATTTTTTTTATATACGTGAACAGTAACCCCAACGGCTATGAATAGTAATCCCAACGGTTACTTCCTCCTTTTAAATACCAAATTTTTATCCTCCATTTCTCCATACAACACTTAATCTTTCACTTAAATTTTCTTTTTTTCAATCCTCAAAAATGTTGCATATGATTACACTCTTGGCGATGGCGAGCGCGATAGCACTCGGCATTTATCTTGCCTATGTCCCATACGAAGAAGATTTTTAGTATCTAGCCTTTATTCTCGCGATTCTCGCGCCGATCATCGTCCTCGCTCTTGGCATGGATCTACTTTGGAAGAAATAGATATCATTGCTAGGGGAGGGTTGTAATAAAACTTGTATTTCTTTTATGTTCTTATGTAATCTTATTTCTAAGATAATAAACAGATGTTGTGGAAACAAATCTTTTTGTTATTTTTTTGTCTTTAGAATATTTTGTTACCATGCTTAGTAATTCGTTTACATTCCCCTTCTAAATTGCTTTACTTGAGCGTTCAAGATTAGTGACGTTGATTTAATATTTATTGTTGCAACCAAGGCTCGGCTTCTAGTGGGCTTATTCGTTCCCTTCTGCTTAGTGCGTCAGTTATAACATTTCTCTTAGGGTGATAACAAATTTTTATCTATGGTGGTGTCATAACTACTAAGTTCTATGGTATTACGTAGACATTGAAAATGGTGTATTGGTGTATTCCTTAATGGCGAGTAAACTTGTTAGTGGATCGTCCTAGGGTGACTAGGAATGAGTCTTGACGTTTGGACATAGGATTTTGTATAAAATGATGTCGACTTTATATAGTACGGGGGTGTAAGAGTTTACTTAGTTATTATGATTATTAGTTTGGTTCCTCGTGATAAATACATTTTATCAATACGCACACAAAACTTGATAAAAAAATAGAAAATTGTTTCTTGACAAGAAATTTTAAGGTGACTACTCTCAGCATGGGCATGGTTCTTCCTGAATTATACATAGGTGATCAGGCCATGTATAATTGAGGGCTAACGATGCGCTGCTCATTTTCGTCAAAATTGTGTTATAATTTCATAATATTGGTAGGAGTGGCTTATGTAAATAAGTAGAGAATTAAAGTAATTTTGATGAAATTTTCACAACACATTGATTTGATAGATAATTTGAAACCATTCATACAATACAACAAAAATTTGAGAGAAAATACAACAAGAATTCTTAAAAGAATAGAGTCTAAGCATCGATATCATCCTCCATGTCGTTAAGTTCTTGATTGGTTTCTCCTCCTCCTAAGGCATACACCATTCTACATGCTTCAGTACCTTCAACTTGGTTTTCATGGTTTCGGTTCTTTAATTCTGGGCAATCACTCTTGTAGTGCCCTTGATTCCCACATTCATAGCAAGTGAGGTTTCTCTGGTTATTAGTAGCAGCAGGACTCCTACAGTCTCGGGTCAAGTGGCCAACTCTCTTGCAGTTTGCGCACTTTACACTACACTGGCCATTGTGATGAAACTTGCACTTGTTGCACAATGGTAGAGTTCCAGCATACTCCTTCCTTTCACCAGGCCCAACAGTATAAGCTATAGCCACACCTTGCTTTTTGGGAGGTTGTTGTTGAGCTTGGTTGTTGTTATCGAGTTTCCTCTTATTCTTAGCTTGACGTTTAGCAAAGGTGCTGATCTTCTTGTCCATCAGTTCAGTCGCAAATTCAATTGCATCCTGCATGGTCTTTGGCTTAGATGCCATCACACTTCCGTGAATCATGTTGGGCAAGCCACCGACATACTTCTTGATCTTATCCGACTTTTCAGGAAACATTCTAGCACACATCAATGCCAGTTCCTGAAAACGTTGGTCATAGCTTACCACATCGATACCCTTAACCTTCAGGTTCCACATCTTAACCTCAAGCTTCTAAATCTCGCCCCTTGGGTAGTACTTGTCGGTCGTCATCTTTTTCAGGTTTGTCCAGGTCATTGCATACGCAACATCGTGACCAATAGTCCTAACGTGGGCGTTCCACCACGTTAGAGCACTTCCAAGAAGAGTACAAGTGGCAAACTTAATTTGGTTTTTCCACAGTGCAGTTGCTTATATGGAACACAGTTTCCATTCTTTCAAACCACTGAGTCAACTCGACAACTCCTTCAGTACTCTTAAAATATAGGGGTTTTCATTTCATGAAATCTGGGTAAGTGCACTCACGAGCAAGAGGAGCTTGTCTCCTTATACCCGTTCCCGAATTGTGGTTGTCATCGCCATTCATGCTTCTGTCAGCGTCACGTACTGCCAATGCATCGGCAATGCCTTGGTCGATCAATGCCTTCAGTTGGGCATTGGTGATCGGTGTGGGGGTGGTGGTTGTTGTGGCTGGTGATGCCTTTGTGGTTCTTTTCTTTGGTGCCATTTTCTTCAAAATCACAAGAAAATATAATACACGTCAGATTTCATAAAATCATAAATGCGACATGACTGCTGTAACAAGCAAAATTAAACTTATATAAGTATATTATATAAGACCAGTAGTAATATACGTACTATAATATAAACACGTATATTAATCATGTAAGCATCTAGTATGACCAACTAATGCAAACAAATAGTGTATGTATGTCCCGTTAAAAACTTTTGTAAGATGCAATGTTTGTAAAACGGTTATAGTCTAGGTAAAATGCAACCTAGTTCTCTATAACCTTGACTCTGATTACCAATTTGTAACACCCCCAAATTGGATCGCTGCGGAATAATGTATTTGGGAGCATTACTTCATAAGTTCATTGCACAAGCTATGAGAGAACGGCCTCTAACGTGTCATTTGAAAAGTAATCTTGTATTGTTTAGACTCCAATGCACATCAAGTAAGCCAAGCATCTAATTCACCTGAGAAAAACATGCTTAAAAGTGTCAATATAAAGTTGGTGAGTTCATAGATTTTTGTAAGTATAAATGTTGGATCAAAGGCTCTAACCTCAGAACGTGCTGTATCACTGGCATCATAGACTGTACCCAAGCCTCACGAGAAGCTCTGGCCTCACCCTCCATAAGTCTAGCTATGGCATGGGAGCGCCTATCTCTACGTAGCAAGTTTAGCTGGCCGCTCTCAACAATCTATCATCCATGCATCGTCAAGTCTCCCATAAAATCTCATAATGTATCCTGGCAAACAGTAGTGACAAAGTCTGTCCTAAATCCACTAACCCAACTCTCACACAGTCGCTGGTATCTCCTCTGCAATCTCATATGGATCTATCTAGACGTCAGTAATCCCGTAACCTATCTCTCTATCTGGGCCACGTCTAATCTCAGCATCCAGAGTGCCAACAAAACCATAATCTGCTCTAAATCCTCTAGTAGGCCTAGTAGTAGGAGCAGATGAACACTCCTTGAACTCAAATCTGGGACCAGGAGTAATGCATAACCTCTTCCGAGGCGGTAATATAACCTCGAGAACATCCACTCTACACTTAATAGAGGATAGAAGAAAAGGTGGTGATGAGGTAGGTAATGGTATAGGTAAGAGTGGTGGTGTCCCTGATGGTGGTGTCTCTGATGGTAGTATCCCTGATCCAGGTGCTAAGATGTAGGTGGATGGTGCGGCAACTCTCATCATGGCCATATATGCCCTAGTATGTGGAAGTATAATAGGTAGTGGTAGTGGTAGTGGATGGGAAGTAGATGGTGAACCGGCTCTCATCTGATCATGTAAGGGTGAATGGTGGTAGTGGTGAGGAATGGTATCTATGGTAGTGGTGATGAGTATCATGTAAGTGGTGATGATGGCGGAGTAGGTATGGTAAGTAGTCTGTCTACCTCTGCCTCAGACGGGAATGGATTAGGTGTCTGAGCTCGGATAGACATCCTGGCAGTGGTACGATATGCGAGTGGTGGGACAAGGTCGGCCGGAGCTAGGTGCTCCTCCTCCTCCTCCTCCTCATCCTTGTCCTCGTCATCAGCATCATCTCTGAAGGACTCCTCCTCCTCCTCATCATCTCTGTCAGTGGGGTAATCAGTTGGATCCTCCTCAAGATCCTCATCATCCTCCTCCTGATCCTCCTCAGGATCCTCCTTGAGATCGGACTCAGTAATATAATCCGGTGAGTCAGCAGTGGGTGATACACAACATGCAGTGCTGCTCCTCAGCTGAAACCCATCACCTTAGTTAGGCATAAACTCTCGTATACTTGCTCAGAACAAATCTGTGGAGTGGCTCCTGCAAGTCCGGCCTCTACATAAGCATAAGGGTCCTCTGGCATCATGGTTAGTCCATCATATCCTAATGAAATAACTCTCGGAGATCCTGCATCCAATGATCCATCATCACTAGATATGGATGTGTAAGTAACAGTGGAATGCTCCGAATCTAACATGACAAAATCTGAAAATCAAAAGTAGCTTATATAAGTATTAATATAAGACTCTTATTGTAATATACGTAATATATATTATAAACACGTATATCAATCATGAATGCATCTAGTCTAACCAACTAATGCAACAACTAGTGAGTGTATGTCCCGTGAAAACCCCTTTGTATGAATGCAATGTTTGAAAACGGTTATAGTCCAAGTAAAAACATTTGACCTGGTTCTCTATAACCTTGGCTCTTGATACCAATCTGTAACACCCCCAAATTGGGTCGCAGCGGAATATGGGTCTGAGAGTGTTACTTCATAGATCAATAGCACAAGATATATATAAGAACGACCATTAAAAGAGTCGTTTAAAACTGATACATTGGATTTAGCAAATTGTTTGTTACATAAGCCCGAAGCTTCACTTGTTCATTGTTCAAAATACAAAGATTTTAGTCCATAACAAATATATCCCCAAAATGTAATGCAACCAAATCTTTAATGCATATGACTTCCAAAATAACGACCACCAATGTATCCCTTGTCTTGTACCTCATTGATCTCCTGAGAAAACATGCTTTAAAACGTCAACAATAATGTTGGTGAATTCATAGGTTTGTAAAATGTATAATGTAGGACCACAAGATTTCCCAAGTGTATGATAATGCAACATATGCAAACATCACAAAAATGTAATTACGTTTCCCTAAGCTCATGACACTGAAGCTCGACATAAATGAATTGCAATATAAATTGCCAACATTGCCCGTGATGATGTTCTAACCCGCAACATCCCAAATCCGACATGGTATACGTTTGTTTGTCCAGTGATAGCTAATCACCCGAACGGGGATGTCAATCCCAAATAGATCTATTCATAACATTCGCGCTCACATAGTAATTGACAGTTCATGATTGTGGGCTCAGAGGGTTATCGCTACTTAGGCAAACACGTAATCATAATGTAAAAATGTCCACTTGTGTCCAATTGTAAAACAAAGCATGTTTCTCCCCCAAAACTTGTAAATCATTATAAACGTAAAACGTAGGGCTATGAACTCACCTCGAGTGAATGAATAACAATGTAAATCACAAACTGAAAATGCGTCACGAATACGCCCGAATGCAACCTAATTAATTATAAGTCGTATGAGTACTAAGTACTTTGAATATCTAATACTGTATATAATTTTATATAGCTAAATCACCATCTAATTGTATCAGTGAAATAATATTTATAAAGTAAAAATATTTATAAATATCACTTTAGTAAAAATGGCGTAACTTTCTCGTTTTAGATCCGTTTTATACGTTTCTTATGTCCACGCTTTCGTATTTAAAAGATATATCAAAATATTACATTTTAATATTTTTAACCCCCTGGTAAACAGTGATTTTTACTATTCATGCACTTATATAATTATTTTTATAAATTTAATTAGCGTAATCTCGCAAAAGTCATATCAAATTCGTTTTAACTCCTATTTTAGTGATTCTTTCAGCATGTCTTCGTAATTAAATTTTTTATCTCATTATAACATTTTCCAAAAAGTATCTGATGTGAACAATAAATAAATTTTATAAAATCACTTTTTATATATTTAATTATATAAACTTGTGAATAACATAACTTCTTCGTTATAGCTCGGTTTTTCGAGTTCTCTATATACCTACGATCGTCATGACATGTAGTATTTTATAAAAATATAAAATAAATACCTTATTTTTTGAATTAAAACAGAACCTTTAAGATTTTTACATAAATTATGTTTAAACTTACTTTTATAAACTCTTTGGCATCAATGTATTATTACAAGTGCTTTACCATAATTTATACCACAAGTCTCATCTATTTAAAGTCCTCTAACAATTGTCCAATGATTTTTGTCCAAGATTAACATGTCCTTGTATTCCATTTACTTATAAACTTAATAAGTAAACTTTTAAACCATTAATTTATATACATTTTTTATAAATTAACCAATACTTGTATGATACTTATACTTCCATTCCAACATGTATTTAACAAACCATGAACAAGAGTAAAAATCCATTTTACCTGTTAATATGTTTCCTAGATGGTGATTTACTATATAAACATCATATACACATAAAATCTTAAATGTAAAGAGTGTAGGGTTTTTAGATGAACTTATGATGAAGTATGATGAAGAGTAACAAGATCTAAACCCTAGTTTAGATTCACAATCCAAGCTTCTAAGTCTAGAAAACCCTAATTATCCAAGAACCCCTAATCTTAAACCTTCTTGATTAAACCCTTGTAAATGCTAAACCAAGCCTTCAATATACCTTAGGATACCTTAGATATGATGTTAGAACACTTGAATATGTGGTAAATAAAAATAGTATGATTGTGTATTGGTTTTGTATTTAGTTTGTGTCTAGGAGAGAGCACAAAGAGATATTGTGAACTTTTTGCTTAAGTAAAATGAGTGTGTGTGATATGTATCTAGTCACAAGCCTTTATATACAAGTAGAGAGTCAACATACTATTAGGAAAGTCTTAGGTCAAGTGAAACATGTGAGATGGATTTTAAGAAGGTCTTTTGGTCATTATACTAGACTGATCTAGCCATATAAGCCCTAGTGTTGTACAAAGGACTTGGTAAGATTTTTTTGTGCTAAATGTCCCCTTGGGACTATATGTTGTCCAATTTTATTTTTTTTTTTGGGGGGGGGGGGGAGGTGGCTACGTAAAGATTTTGATATTATGTATCAAAATAGAAGTATTGCTGAAGTTTTAAATGTGTAAAAATTTAAATGATAAAGTATAACTTGTAAAGTATATGTCTTGGTTTAATTCTCATACAGAGAATTCGGCCATAATGACTAACATGGGTGAAGTTTTATAAAACTTTGAGTATTGGTATGTTAATGGGTATTTGTTGAAGCGTAGATAAGTTTTGGTGGTTCCGTGAATACTAAATGTTTTTATCAACGAAACGTAAACACTTTACGTAACCAATAAAAATAAAATGTGCAAAGTTAATAATTATCCTCTAAATAATTATCTAACACTTGCTTGATGTAAACATTTAATTTTTTGATGCCCGTTTACGTTGAATGATAATTTTTAGCTTACGCGATTTAACTATACGATTAAAATTAAAAGCAAACGCGTACGAGACTAAAAATAAAGAGTGAATTAAATGACATCGTAAATGACCTGAAAACACGAGGTGTTATACGTCGTATCCATGGGGTTTGGATACGTCGTATAGACAGTCTGGGAAGACAGACTCGATAAAAATTGAAAATCCATTTCGGGTTGTCTCCCGGCAAGCACTTTTGTTTAACTGAAAAGTCGTTAAGTTTAGACTTTCCCCAATTTACTCCCATCCTTATAAAACAATTTGGGGTCGAACGGGATGCCAAATGCCGCATACAAATTCTTGATTAAGAAAATGAATGACATCCCTTTGTTAAGATGATTTCAAGTCATGATATTAAAAATTTAATCCGTGATAAAAAGTTTTTAGTTATTTAATTTTTATTATTGTAACATGCACTTGTTCCAAAAGCTTTATTGACCGAGTGCATAGGCACCAGCATCGATATTTATTACATTATCCCCCAAAGACTGTTCAATATCGATTTTATCATCATCATTATCCTTATCCGATTTTAATTTATCGAAATAAATTACGTTAAAAGGAAATAGATCATTAAAGTAAATAATGTTTTGTTCCTCTTTATCACATTCAGACAATGATGTTTCACTTTTTAAATCAAATTCATCGATATGTTGAGGACTTACAGTAGGTTCAGTTAAGAAATCTAATTTAGATGTTAGAGCATCATTGTAAACAATGGCTAGAAATTCTTTATCAAAATCTTTAAAGTAGTCTAAATCATCAAAATAACTGACTGTAGGCTCGGGTGATGGAAGCAAAGGCATATTGACTTTATCATTATCAATTCCCGCATCCGTTTTTAAATTGTTGACATAAATTATTTTGTAAGAAAATGAGTTTTTGTCAAAAATTACCGTGCAATCTTCATCATCGGATTCGTCAAACGATATTCTAAAGTCCATTTCATCGTTGTTAAAAGAACTTACCCGTAAGGCTTCACAGAGAAGTGCTGCTTCACGATGTTAACAGTCCGTTAAGACTATAGCTGGGAATTCAGTTTCAACAGATCTAAGGCCGTGAGCGTCTTCATTATCCCAGATCTTGCCATATGTAGAAATTTCCCAGTTATACACCTTACCACGCCTACGAGCTTTTTCTTCCTCAAGCCTGATATACTCCTCTATAGTAATGTTAGGGTTGTCCAATTTAACCTGTAATAAATTTGCTAGGAAAGAAAACTGTCAAATAGCTTAATACGCCGTATTCAGGGAACTGAATACGCCGTATCGATGATAGAGTCAAATACGCTGTATTGGTTGAAACAATTTATAACGCCGTATCCAATAATTTGAATCTCCGTTATTGAGTATTCGCGACTCATGAAAGTTACGAATAAACTGAAAACAATGCAGAAACCACACAAACACATAATAGCAAAACATATACAAATGCAAAAATCAAACACACAAAACAAACACACAAATATGCAAATTAATCTAAACTACACTAAACTAAAAATACTAATAAAATAAGAATTAAACAACTTCACTCCCCGACAATGACGCCAAAAACTTGATGTGTCATTGTGCATAGGTATTTTATGTATCAAGTTTTACTATTTATTTTATGCCGACTATACCTAAAAACAACACTTTAACGGGCATTATACCAAGTCAAGATGTAGCTTCGTTGGTAAGTAGGGTGTCGATCACTAAGAGCGAGAGCGTTAACTCCTAATTTTATCATTATTTTAGTAATCTGTGTTAGTACTATATTAATCTAATTTATGCTAAACCTAAGTTAAACATAAACTAATGATAGGGGGTTCAGCCTGAGAGACTGACACGAGATTTAGTTATCTAACCTAAGGTTTGGATGACAAGTAAAGCAATAAACACACATAAGAAGACAAGCAAACGATAGAGAAGCAGTCAAGAACTAATGTAAGGAAATCGTATCAACCATGGATAATCCGATAAAACGCAAGTTTGTTTATTAGTGCAATGATTGTCTATCTCGAAGGCATATCAATGTTCCCCCCCTATACTTAGGCTTTATTCTTCCTAAGACCTAGACACCTAATTCCGGTCACTAATTAGACCATCCGCAAAAGCAAGCATTTTTGATTATACTCTATTCTTAGGGATTAAAGAAATTATGATCTTGTTTAAACCCTAATCTCATAAGACTTTACCCACTTACTGCTTAATTGCTCTTTATATAACTATTAGTCCCAGACTTAGAAGTATCCCGTGAGGATTTTCGTTTGAAGTCTTGCTTGCTTGTTGTTTGAATATGGTTTTTGGATGTTTTAGATTAAGTTTGGATTACGGTCCCCTGTGAGGGCAGTTGAATAATTGTAAGAGATTGGGGATTTTAGTTGCGATTTGGGACATCACTTGAGTTTGTTCAAGGTTGATGGTCTTCATAGCACTTGGAGTTTATGCAATGTAGTTTTCTCTATTTTTGTATCTTGTGTTATGATTGATCATTATGTTGTATTCCCAAGTTTCCGTCTTTGTCGGGGTATGACAACAATCGAGATAAACAAACCAAACATTAGATCTTCATAAACATGGCTGATACCTAAAGGTATCAGCCGATAATCATTGTAAAAATACACACGGTTTGATATATGAACAATTAAAATAAAGAAACCTTAATCAAATGCGTATTCGGTTGCGCGAAGATTACAAGAGTTTTCCTATGATCTTGAGGCTCTTTTCTGACCTTCTAGGCTCCTTTATTCGTCTCTTGGTTGACTTAGTGGTTTAGGGATTCACTTGCATACCTAAAACTGAGTTTAGTATCGTCTATTTATAGAGTTTGGAAACTCGTCGATACGCTGTATCGAGTAATGTGGGATATGGCGTATTGGGGATTTCTTAGAGTAAGGACCGCGTTTGATATCTTCCAGAATATTCACCTTCTATATCTTAAATACGATGTATAGGTGTCTCCTGGATACGGTGTATTGGTCTTTATGTCTTCGTGGTTTCTTGTGAAGTGTAGGCACGTATACACCGTATCTTCTCTGATGGATACGGCGTATTGGTTGTCAGAATCATTAATCTTCAATTAAGCTCCAGAATGCGCGCCTTTTGCTAATATTCACCAAGTACTCCGTAATTACTACAATTCTCAAATATAAACGATTAAGTAACAATTCTTTGCAATAATTATACAAAATGGGTTAATTACATGCGATAAATGATGCTATAAAATAGACGTTATTTGATGTCATCACCCAACTTACTGTTCCTCCAGAAAGTGTAAACACATACCCGGTGGTTGATTTACTTCCGTCAAGATCACCTGCATAATCAGAATCAACATATCCTGTAACAATTAAATCCGAATCCCCAAAACATAATGCAACATCTGAGGTTCCTTTGATGTATCTAAGGATCCTCTTCGTAGCTTTCCAATTCCCTCGACCAGGTTCCGCCATGTACAGACTCACTACTCCCACTGCATGTGCAATGTCTGGTCTTGTACAAATCATCGCAAACATTAAACTTCC
>BQNB010131831.1:0-18724 GCA_026074375.1 Tanacetum coccineum | reverse complement strand
ACAAGTTAAAATAACCAAAAACGGACTTAAAATGCCAAATATATGCTTGTTTTGCTAATTGTGTTGTGTAGGAACGGATATCCAAGAAAAGGACGAAAAACAAAGCTAAAACGACAAAACCGGACACGGAATGGAAAAGCGTGGAAAAGACAAAGTCAAAGTCCAAGCCCAAGTGTAGAAAAGTCAACCCTAACAAACCCGAAGCAAAAAAGTCAAGAAAAACAAGTTTAGGGACTAAACTTGTTAAATCCCTAAACTTGTCTTAAAAGAAGAAAAGAAGGAAACAAAGAGGAGGGTTAAAGCTGCCAATTTGGCAAAGAAATACCACAAGGGCCAAAGTTGCGAAAGGTCAAAGAGTTATAACTAACAAGGACGTGTACTGCAACTCCATGTATAACCTTTGGGGACTGAAACTGCCAAGTCCCCAACCTTATATCACCACAAGGACCAACCTTGCAATACTCCTTATAACCTTGAGGGACGAATTGTGTTGAACTCCCAAACCCTTCCCTGTTAAACTCATAACCCCTTTTCCCGCCCAATTTTCCCCCCAAACAAGTCACGGGTCTTCTCCCATTTGTTTACCCTGCGATTTATCACCACCACCATGGATAATCACTTCCCCCCTTCTCCACTATCTTTCCCACCAAAAAAAGGGCATTGCCATGTTGGCAATCTCACTTTTTCCCATAACCTTTTGCCGAATCAATGGCTGTGATTAATTTAAAAGAAGCACAAGGACTATGGATGGCTGGGATTAGCCTTTGAAGTCTCTCACAGAAGAAAAACACCTTGCAAGAGCTGAAGACTTAGCTTGTAGTATAAATAGGACCTTAGTGCTAGCCGAATAGAGATAGCTTATTTTAGTTAATTACTTTTTTCAGTCAAATTTATGTTTGTTTCAGTTTATTTACAGCTTATTTCAAGTTCCTTGTACTCCTTTTAACAATTAATGAAGTGTTGAAGTTTTAAGGTTTTATACCCATTTTTGAGTTTTATTGTCAAACGGCTTAAATTACCTTTATATGTGTTAAATAAGCTTCTATAAGCTCTTATAGAAGTTTGATTAAGCTTATTAAACACTTAACAAGTCAAAGAGCTAAGAAAAAATTGGACTTATACTTGAAAATTTCACTCAATTTACCACAGCTTATTGAATTGGATGATAAGCCAAATTTGGAAGGGCTTATGGACATTACCAGCTTATTTTCAATAAGCTGGAGCTTGTAGATTAAGCTGTTGACAGCTTATTTGCCCTTGTTTAGAGCAAAGGGTCTTGTAAGTTCTCTTTTTTTCATATTTTTTAAGTCATTTTTTAGCATTAGCTTATTTAACAGTAGCTTATTTTTGCCTATTTTTCTTTTGGGTATGCTTATTTATGCTTATTATTGCTTATTCATGCTTAAAATATAGGTCTTATAGCTTTAAATTCCATTGTGCAAGTTTTTGAAATTTTCTGTCTTATTTAGCCTTGTTACTGTGACTTTCATTTGTAGCTTATTTCAGTGCTTAATTCTTGTTACTTTTTGCTTATTTGTGTATTTTATGCTTATTTGGTCTACTGTTTTTAAATTCCATGGCTTAATTCACCATAAATTAGCTTAAAAAGCTTTTAACAGCTTTTAAAGGGGTGTTTGGCATAAGCCTTAAAACGGGTCAAAACAGGCTTTGGCATGGGTTGGGGTCATTAAGTTAGGTTTAGCTTAAGTGTTAAGCTTCCTTTAAGCTGTTTTTAAAAGTTTTTTTAAATTGAAATGTTTTTCAAAGTTTTTCTAAGTCACTTTTCAAAGCTGTGGTTTCTAAAAGGTATACAATGGCTTATTTTGAATGAGCCATTGTATGTTTGAGTTTTAGTTTAAAAAGAGAGTGTTTTGTGTGTCTTAAACTAGCTGTCAACACCCTTTGGTCATTTGACTCTTTGGAGTCAAATTCACCAACTTTTTAAGTAGCAGTTTTAAAAAAATCAAAGGCCCATTTTCACTATAAAAAATCAGCAAGTTTTAATGGTTTTTAAAAGTCAAAAATTGGTGCACAAGTCTACTCATAGTAATAGCTTAAGTTGATCAAAGCTTATTTTATTAGTTTTGATTTATTTGACAGCTTAGAAAGCTGTCAAATACGCCAATATACTTGTGTGTTAAGCTTTAATCTCCCCTGGTGCAAAGGGGAGATTTTAAGCTTCTTTTTCTTAAGCTTTAAGGGTACTAAAGCCCAAGTTCTTGGCTTATTTTGAGAGCCTATAAGCTCTTATATAAGCCCATTAAGTTTCAGCCCTTAGCAAGCTTATTTGATGGCTTATTTTTAAGCTAGAAGTCCCATCTTTTCGAACTGTTTTGCATAGCTTAGTTGTAAGGGATGCTTATTTTTTCTTTTTGACTTATTTCGCTTTTACTTCAATAAGCTTACTTTGTGTTCTAAATAGCTTATTTAGATAGATTGATAAGTTGTTGTGCTTCATTAACCCAATTTCCTTGCATATTTAGAGTCCCAAAGATATGCATTTTAGCCTTTAAGCTTGTTTTAGTTTCTGTCCATTTAAGCCCTTTTCTCCAGCTTATTAGTTTTAGCTTTTAAGCACTTAAGTGCTTATTTAGAATAAGTTTAGTCCCCTTTAGCTTATTTTAGTCCAAGCCTAGCTTATTTGTCCAAGGTGTCCAAAAAGACTTAGCATTTTTAGCTTTTAAGCTCTTTGTAAGCAAACTGTCACTTTTAAGCTATTTTTAAGCTTATTTACAGCTTTTCATAAAAAGCTGTAGTTGACAAAGTTGTTAAGCCCCACGAGCTTAACAACTTTGCTTCACAAAGTTTTTCAAAAAAAAAAAGAGGGAAAGACAAGGGGACTGGGTGAGCAAGACTCGAACCCGGTACCCCTCGATACGATCCCTCTTTTATAACACACACTCATACCGCTGCGCCCTTGGGACTTTTCTGTTAGAGTCCCAAGGGCTTTGGTATTTAAGGTGTTTTTGGCTTTAAAGCTAATAAGCTGTTACAGCTTATTTGAGGGCTTATTTATAAGCCAATTTTGTGTTTCTTATTTTTCGTAGATTAGTCATAGTGTAAAGTATTTTTAGTAAAATTTTCAGAATTTTTCGAAGTCATTTACTATTTTTTATAATTTAATTTAGTTAAAAGTTTTAAAAATTCATAAAAAATACAAAAATTATCAAAAAAATATTTTTCTTTTTTAGAAAATTTTATTTTGTCATATAGTTCGTAGGAAAAATATAAAACTTTTCGTAGGGTCATTTTTACAACTTTTTATTTTTTAAAGAGCGGTCCGGGTGCGGGATTTTGTCTTGACTCGTTTTTGGGTCAAACGACCTCCGTTTTCGGTCTAGTCTTTTTCATTCTTCGTTATTTGTTCCCTAGAGTAGTTTAGAAGTGAAAATTTCTTCGTAGGGTTAATTTTAAAGATTTTAGGTTTTTCCCCCTTTGTTCGGGGCCCGTGCTCTCGTTTTCTAGCTTAATTTCATAATTTTTAGGATTTTCTTAAACGTTTTAGTTTATTATTGTTTAATTTAGCTTTCCACACTCTCAAATCATTTTTCTCATTCAAACTCCAATCTTTCGACTGTATCGATTCTCCAGTCCAGCCTCGTTGGGGATAAACGACCCGGGAAAATTCTATACTACTTCTCGGTTTTATTGATTCTGCTTTTAGACTATTCTTACTATATATATTTTATATTTTATTATATATTATATATATTTTAAGGTGTAGTTTGGCAGCGATCAATTTTTGGCGCCGTTGCCGGGGAGGCTGTGATACCGATTTTCGTTACGTTTGACATTTTGTGTTTGAATCTGTGAATATTTTCTTTTATAAAAAAAACATAAAAAATACAAAAATATTTTTCATTTTCTTTTATTAGTATAATTATCAGATAAAAACCAAAGAAAAAACCAAAAATATAAAAACATTGTCCATAAAAAAGAAATAAAATTCACAAATTGGTAAAAATACCAAAATATAATATTCTCAACTGAGGTATTATCATAATAACTTCCGGTGAACTTGTTGGTTCCCAACTCGAACAAAAGATTTAAAAACTTGCCATTTGTGTCTCTTACGACGAACGGCTCACCTTGAAAAGTTAAACAAACTATAAAGTGGGTATAAAGAGGGTTGTTCCAAGGAACTACGACCCGAAAGGAGAAATAAGCTTCGCGCTATTCCTACTCCTCCGCTCACCTGTGCGTTTATCTTTTTGAGAGCTACCGTGAAGTAAGTAGATTATTTGGTTTAAGTTGACTATCTCATTGTCCTTACAATTGTGAATAAATCATTGAAAAACCAAAAAAATTAGTGTAAATTTTCTTTTTATATTTCTATTTTGTGCATGCGCACTCGTTCTCAAGCCCGTAAACGTCGACAACAACAAGTCCGACAAACTTCTGTTGAATCACCAAATCTTGAGAAACCAAATAACAATCAAGAAACTTTCAATCCTCCCATAGTTACGATGGACGATAATCGAACTATGGCGCAATTGCTCGAAGCACCCACCGAGGGTTACGAGGATGCGATCGTTGTTCCCGAAATTACCGCGAACAACTTTGAGATCAAGCATGGTCTACTTAATCTTGTTCAAAACAAGCAATTTTTTGGACACGATAAAGAAGACCCACATGCCCACATCCGATATTTCAACAAGATCACTTCTACGATGAAGTTCCCGAACGTCCCGAGTACGTCGGTTAAGCTTATGCTTTTCCCATTTTCCCTCGAGGGAGCAGCCCGGATTTGGCTTGAAAAAGAGCCCCCTCGATCGATTCTTACATGGGATGATCTTGTTTCGAAATTCATTAACAAATTCTTCCCTCCCTCTAAAACAACAAATCTTCGAAATGAAATCACGAGATTTCAACAAAAATTTGATGAAACGTTTTACGAGGCATGGGACCGATTCAATGATCTTCTTAGGGGATGCCCGCATCATGGGTTTTCAGAATTGCATCAACTCGATACATTCTATAATGCCCTAAATTCAAATGATCAAGATTCATTGAACTCCGCTGCGGGTGGTAACTTTTTGGATAAAATGCCTCGAGAATGCCTAAAAATCATCGAGAGCAAGTCCAAAGTTCGTCAATCACGAAGCAAGGCCATTGTTTCCAAAGTGAGTACGAACTCTTCTACCCCAGCAGTTTCATCCGATGTTGCTGAGCTAAAAGATATGGTTAGAGCATTGATTCTCGATAAGAAAAACCAAACTCCAGCTCCCGCTCCCGTAAAAGCGATCGAGCAAAGTTGTGTAACTTGCGGGGGAGGTCATTCTTACCAAAATTGTCCAGCCACCAATGGCTATCTGAATTCGAATTTTGATTAGTTTAGATATTATATGAGTTATTTTATCTTTTCTAAGTGTTTTGTAGTTTACGATCACTCTCGGTATTTATTCTTACGCTTTAACGTTTAAATTATGTTTTTTGCATTTTTGACCTAACGGAACCACGAAAACCCAAAATCTTTTCGTGTAAACTTTAGTTATCGTTCATCTCATATTGATAAGTCCAAAATTTCGTTCAACCCTCCCCCTCTATTAAAATCGGATGCCTAAACCAAACCAAATGCAACCATAAGTCAATATGAAGAATCAGCAAGAGTCAAACCGGAGCCGGAACTGAAGAATACTATTGAATGCAATCTTTACCATCTGATTGGCGGGAAGAACAATAGTATATCTATGAAGACTGTGAAAGGCAAATGGGCCATTCAATCAATTTCAAAGCCCATTTGGGTGCAAATTGGACAAAGGATGTGAAGTACTTTGAAGATCCAATCCTAGTCCCAGATACAGCCAATCTCAGCCATTGTACACACAAAAAACCCACTTCATAATCTTAATTGGCTTGAAAAAGCCCACGAACCTTACCTAAACCTTATTGCGCCCAGGCACACTCAATTGGGACCAATACAAGCCCAATGCTACCCTATGCCCAAAAAAAACCCTTTTTATAAAAAACAAGGCAAAAATGTAAATTAATTTTTAAAACTTTGTTTTATAATTAAAAAAATGAAAAAAATTAAAGAAAAAGGGGCAAAAATGCAAGTTTTGAAGGGTTTTATTATAGGAAATCAAAAGAAATTAAAACACATGGGCTAAATTGCAATTTCACAAAAATCCCTTTACATCTTTTAGTAATAAATGCAAGGACCAAAATTTGCAATTAACCAACCTTCTTTATTTCTTTTCGCTAATAAAACCACAAGGTCTTAAGCTGACACTTTCAAAAACTTATATTATAACTTAACGTGAGGATTAAATGTTCAATAGAATAGAGAGAAGAGACTGAGGGACTGAAAGTGTGATTCTATCTTCAACCTTTCTTCTAAAAACGAACAGCAACCCTGTACCTTTTCCCACTTACCCGCCTAAACCCCAAACCTCCAATCCCCCATGGGTTACAAGCTCACCCCACCTCTTACAGTACACCTTTACACGCTCAACCCTAAACTCCCCACTTACACTGTACCTTATAACCCCTCCACGCTGGCAATCTCATAACCCGAGCCCCAATCAATGGTTGAGTTGAGTTGTAATGTGATCCAAGGGCCTAGGATTGCCTTGGGAACCTTCCTACACACACAACAAACACAAACAAGAAGACCAAAGTTGTCTCTGTCCCTATAAAAAGAAGAAGACCAAGCCGAGACTAATACACCATTTTTATGTTTTTTTTAGCTTAATTTTAAATTCCAAGTGTTTCTTTCAATCATTTAAGTGTAACTCAGTTTTTTAAGCTCATGTTGTAATAATTTCAGTTTAATAAAAGTTAAGAGTTTTTTGAGAAAAATTGCTATTGTCGAAATTTAAACTATCATTCAAGTTATTAAATCCTGTTTAAAATTGTATTAAGATGTGTTAATGGTTGTCAAATTCACTTTCGGGATCCTTTTCTCAGTTAAATTTCCCATAAAAAAACAGTTAATAAACCACTTCTTTATAAATTAATGGGGGGACGTGTTTTGGTTTAGGGGTTAATACTGGGTTCATTTTGGGGTTGTGCATGGGTCAAGTGCACTCAGCCACTTTTGGCTGAGTGTGTAGGCTTCATTAGCCCTTTTTAATCACAACTTTTAAGTTAAAAATAAGTTTTTAGGTTGTTTCTATATTCTTTCAAAATTTCATGAGCCAAATGAACTATAAGAGATTAAGCTGTTGATTACAGCTTAAGTCTCATCTCTTTCATCTTGTTGTGTTGTTTAAGTTACAAGAAGCCACTTTAAGCATGCCTTGTTTGAGCCTGCAGCAAGCCACTTGGCTTTTAGATACTCAGCAGCTACTGAGTGATTTATGGAAGTGCTTAAGCCCTTTTTTAGGCTTAATCTTTGTCAAAAGCCCAAACCCATTGCTGAATTTGAAAGCCCTCTGGCTTAGATCTAACCACCAATAAGCTCATTCACTTTGGATTGAGTTAACTGGCTTAATTTTAAGCCTTAAATAAGCAATTATTGATCTTTCAGCTTAACCTCCCCTGGTGCTGAGCACCAGGGTTAAGCCCACTTTTCTAGCTTATTTAAATTAAGACCTAGGATTTTATTGCTTATTAATTTAGCTTATAGGTAGTTGTATTAGGTTTAGCAGCTTAAATTAATTAAAATACTTATTTTGTTAGCTTATTATAGGTTTAAAAGTAGCCTTTTTCTGCCTTTATATGAAGCTGTTTAGCATTAGCTTAATATAGATCAGCTTATTTTAGGGCTTATTAGAATGCCATAGCTTATATTTAGGATTCCCCTTAGCTTATTATCTGTTTCCTATTAGTTATAGCTTATTTTGTGAGCTTAAGCCCCAAAAAGAAAGAAAAATAAGCTAAAAAGCTTATTTAGCTTTTGTTGCACGCCCCACAGCTTATTTTTTGGCATATTCAGTGCGTAATAGTCATAAGGCCTTTATTAAAATGTTCCCCTTATCGCCCTGAGTAAGTTTGCATTTGTAAGTTTTTGATAATAAGCTAGTGGACCCACCTTGTAAACGGGGTCACACTTCAGGACCCTTTGTGTAATTCATTTTTCTAGTGAACATTGTTAGACCCTGTGGTATAGTCGCTTGTTACCATCGTTAAGTAGTCCTTGCATCTTTTCACTGTTAGTCGCTTTTAGGTTAACTAGCAGTTGTTTTAATTTATTAATTAATTTAAATTAGGTTTAAATATATAAGTTAAATTACTTTTTATAAATCAGATATACTTTTGGGCATTTTTTATTTTTAGAATTGTTAGAATTTTCTTTATTTAGTTTTATTTTTTCAGAATTTTTATAACTTTTATTTTTTGTCTTTTTCTATTTTCTTAGTTTTAATTAGTTATAAATCTTTAAAAAATTCATTATAAAAAACCAAAAAGAAAAAAAACATTATTTTTTTTTACAAAATTTCTTTTATCATTTAGGGTCTAGGAAAAATATAAAATTAGTTATAGGCTTAATTTTTTCGTAGATTTCAGTTTTAGACCCGTTTCTTTAACGGGTGAGTTCTAACGTTTCTTTTCGTTTTACATTCAAACGACCTCCGTTTTAGTTCTAGTTTTCTTTATTTTTCAAGTTAAGTTAATTAGAATTTAATTTTGATTTTTAATTTAATTTAGCATTTATTTTTCTTAATTTTTAATATTTAGGTTTCCCGATACCTTATTCTGTTCCCCGTATTTAATTTAGATTTAATTTTAGGATTTCCTTATAACTAATTTTGTTTCCCGTAGTTTTTAAGATCTCCATTTCCTATATTTGTTTCCCGTAGATTAAATTAGATTTTAATTAATTTTAGTTGTAATCATATCAGTGTTTCCATCATATCATATATTTTCCATCAGTCAATTTCTCTTCAAACCAGGATAATTTTCAATTGCAGCCTCGTTGGGACATACGACCCGGGAATATCTCTTCCGGAATCTTTTTATCATTGATTCTCATGTGTACTATCACACGAATCAGTACAGCATCAATTGCAACCTCTTCTTCATTTGGAATGACTTCTATTAGACTTTGAAGCTCTACTGTGTCTTTATCCTCATCCACCTTCTGCTTCTTAGTACTCTCTGGTGGTGGCGGTTTGGTAATGGCGATTTGGTGATGGCGGTTTGGTGATAGTGGTGGTTTGGTAGTAGCGGTTTGACCGCAGTGGTTTAGTAAACTCAAACCAAACCGAGTCAACTAGGTATTTACCGAGTTCACCCGGGTCAACACACTAAGTCAACCAAGTCAAACCAGTAAATGAAAAGGTTAAAGAAATGAAGAAGATTGAAAGACAGACTTGACTCTATTAAAACTCATCAACAACATTACAAAATCAACATCATAGCCATACATCAACAACAATCAAGAACGACATCAGCTTCACATCATCCATTACAACAACAACATCAATCCAACAATCCCCCACACCCCCCCCCCCATCAAAACTAAACCTAATCCCATCGTCACATACATATCCCATCCTCATCCTCCTTCATCAAGACTAAAAACGAAATGAATAAAATTGATCTCAGTTAGTTTCGTTTTGTGTTGTACAAAAATGTTAAGACCTTAAAGATCCACAAACACGAATGAAAAACTCATCACAGATCTATATGAAGATTACCTTCTTTTTTTCATGTCCGAAAATAAATAAGGAAAAAAAACAATCATGTTACTTTCTCTCTTTGTTTCGACTGACTCTCAAAACAAATTAAAATAGATACATGTTAAAACCTACCCGAAACCCTCCAAAGGATTTTGAAGCAGTTGTTCTTCTTACTTGGAGCACGGCTGTATTGAGCAAAAAATTATACAAAAGGTTCTTGCTTGTATTCGGGACATGAAAGGGTTGCCATGTTTGTAGTTTATATTCATGAATTAAAAGGTTTAGATTGATTGGTTTGTGAGTCAAGCTTGTGGTTAACGACTCAAAATGGAATGATTAGTATAGGGATAATAGATCTGCTTTCTTGATACGTTTGATTGAGTTGCTCACAATAGTCACATGCTTAAGAAAGGATGAGACTTGTTGTGTATGTGAGATTCGGCTTTGAGGTAATGGGGATATTATTTTTGTTTGTTTGTGAGGATTTGTGTAATAAAAAGGAAGTTTGTTCTGTGTGGCTTGATGAGATTTGATTTGATAAGAATGTAAGTTTTATTGACTGAATTTCATGAGTATAGGTGAATTAAGGGCGGTGTAACGAAATTGTGTTGTATTGTTATGATATGAGTTAGATTAATACTCTTATATTCCTAAAACCCTTGTGGGTTTTTTAAATCTAATTATTTTGGGCTGACATGTGGTTCGGTAAGTAATGGGCCATGATTAGAAGAGAAAACATGGAAGAATATGATGAGGTTGGGTTTCTGCAATGAATATGGACTACAGGGCGTTTAATCATTTAAATTGTGCACCAACTAAGAAAATCTTCTAACTAATATAATTTTGGGCTTATATTTTTATACCAAGTTGGTTAATCATAATTCATAAGTATGGTTGAAACATAATGGTTTATACTCGTGGTTTAAAATAACAAGTGACAATGTTTCTAAATGACGAGATCAAGATCAATTTGTATAAAGAATCATTTGAATTTAAATCTTAATGGCTAGATTTGGTATTAATTTTTCTAAGTGACTACAGAGTTGATCAGGTATCACTTATTTAAGATTGAATTGGATTTCACGAAGTTGTGTACTTATTTTTATCTTGAAGTTGAGGTTGGTTGGATGCATGATTTCAATGATAACTTGCCCGTGCTTAAGATTTAAGTTGAAGAGTTGGTTTATCTAGTTACAAGTAGTCGGGTAGATGGTTGAAGACCTGGTTAACTATCACTTAAAGGAGTTACATTGTAGTACTCAGTGTCACACGCTGAAGACGATGTGGATAATCGCAAGAGGTGATGAATGTCTCATACTTTGGGGGAGTGTTGAGTACTTAGAGATTTAGATGTTGCACAAATTCTCGACACCATTCTTCCAACATTAGTGAAAGCTTAAGTCACAAGAACGAGAATTCTATATTAGTTTCAGTATGGTATATCGGATTGACCTCTTCAGTGCATCACTTCAAATAGCCTATAAATGGGTTTGTAAAGAATAGTCAGCAGCAGTTTATAAGTAAGAGATTTTGATCAGTAGTTGATTGTCACGGATACATTTAACTAATTTCATTCTTCTCACAAAATTTCAAGTATATGTGCGTACAATGTTTTGCTGATTCTGAGGTATCAAAACCAGCAAGGGGGAAGGAGACATACATATGAAAGCACAACGAGTACATGTGACGAACTTCATGCCTTTTTCTTATTTAAGGTCATTCTGGGAAGACAAATGTCATAACCGCAGAGAAAATTAGTGTTTTAACTCGTGGCTTTTGGTGTATTATTCCAACACATAGGGGAAGAGATGTAAGAAACAGTTTCTGATCATAAAAGAGGTACATAATGGTATGATGATTCCTCTAGATAGTCAGTATCCTGCAGGAAGAAATGAGTTCATCCGGGACTTAGTTTACTTTGGTGTTATCATTTCGACTACTTGGAGGGTTTAATTATCTACATCCGGGACTTAACTAACCTTGGGTGTTACAAGAAATATCATCATTATCCTGAAGGAAGGAATGCGCACGTCCAGGACTTAATTGACTTTGATGCTACGATTTTGACTTCATGAATGGGATAGAGTGTGTACTTTGGGTTTTTGGGCTTCATACAATGAGACAGGTTGCATCTCTTCAACTACATGGGGGAAGAGATATCTTGATACTTTTGGTATGCATTACTTGAGCTTCCAGTGGGAAGAAATGTAAGAAGAATTATTCAAGTGTGAGAAGATACGTTTCTGATCTATTTTGATGATCCCCCGAACGGATAATCACTAAGCTTATTATTAAAGAAGCAGTAACATTTGATGTGGGTATCCTACTAATTCCGCTGTGCACTTAATCATTCTAAGCTTGAAAGAAAGCTTTGAAACTGCTCAAGAGAGGATTGCTTGTTTGGGGGGAAGCTATTAAAGCTTCATAATGAAGAATATGTGGCATGAATTAGGGGGAAGCTAATTCAGAAGCTTCTCCTTAACCAGAAGTGTATGGTTGCCATATTTCCTGCTATTACAGTGTTTCACCTACAAGTAAATAAAGATGATTCGTGTTGGAGTGTAGACTTGAAGTCAAAGGCCACAGAAGACATCATCTGCATTGGAATCTTCTTGGAAGTTCTTGTTCTTAATCATTATGTACTTATTAGAAAAATATTACAAGTAATTCCGTATATCGTCCCATGGGGAAAGATTGTTAGGATTTCATTTTATGTGACGACATTACAGAATTACCATAGTTTGATATACCACCATACGTAGGTACTAGAATAAGCATTTTAGTAAACTTATGTATAGATGGTGGTATAAATACCCCTCCATTGCTTTCATGGAGGGGTGAGACTCTTGTAAACTTTTTAGTTTCACATATATTTTACACACATTAGTTTCTCCCTCTACTCTCTCTCTTTAAACATGACTACCATATGGTTTGATTCACCAAGACCACCAGATCAATGATTCTTTTATAATTAACAGCATATACTACTGTTTCTATGCCGGTCCCCTTAGGATACCATAATCCTAAGTGTGTAGTGCCTTTAATGTATCGGAAAATACGCTTAACCGCTTCAAGGTGAGAGGTTTTGGGAGCCTCTTAGAAGCGGGCACAAAGGCAGACACTAAACATGATATCGGGCCTACTTGTCGTTACGTATAATAAACTACCTATCATGCCTCGATACTTGGTACTATCTACCGACTCACACTCTTCGTCTTTTGTGAGTTTGGTATCGGAGGACATGGGGGTTTTCATTGGTTTAGATTCTTCTAAGTCAAATTTCTTAAGCATTTCTTTAATATATTTAGAAAGATTAAAGAAGATACCATCTTCCATTTGTTTTATTTGTAATACAAGGAAGAAGTTAAGTTCACCTATCATGCTCATCTCGAACTCGTCATGCATGATTTTGGCAAATTCATCACACATATCTTGAAAGTCGTGCCGAATATAATGTCGTCGACATATATTTGAACGATGATGAGGTTTGAACTTTTCTTCACGGTAAAAAAGCATGTTATCTACCATTCCCATTTTGTATTCATGTTTAATAAGAAAAGCTTTTAATCTATCATACCAAGCTTTGGGTGCTTGTTTAAGACCGTATAAAGCTTTCTTAAGTTTATAACACTCAAATAAGTTTTAATAACTTAAATTACAACATTATCAATCACATTCCATCATCATTTCAACAACAATATACAAGAATTAATATCTATAAAAAAACCCAATTGAACACCTAAATTGAACTTTTACCCGTTTACTTATTTTTGCCCATTTTAAACCCGAAACACCTATCAATTCTTGTTAATAATCCTCAATACAAGTCTTTAGATCATTAATCCACACTTATAACTCAAATGTACACGAAATACAAAGCTAAAAATCCTATTCGAGCCCTAATAAGACCCGCGACCCTCAATCTTACATTTTGACCTATTTTAAAACTTTCTTTGCAACTAAGCACCTCATGACTCACCTCCTTGCTTCCCATATCAGCTTACAAGCAAGGGGTGTCTAACACTTCCATGTCAAAAGTGGCCACATACCCTTCCTTTGGCCCTAAGTCTTGTCGTGGCTAAGAACAACCCAAAACCATCTCCACATGACCTATTCTACCACCATAGACCATCCTTGTCACTCCATAGCTTCTCCACATCACCCCCATCTGTCCTAACCTTAATCCCTAAGTTTCCTTGGCCTCTAAGGGTCGAACTAGTATAAAAAGGGAGTACCATACCTTCATTTGAATTCATCCCCCACTTCCTCCTCTATAATCCATGATAGCAGCAATCCTTTGCTCAAAGAAGTTCCTAAGAGGTCCTAAGAAGTCTCAAGAACAGAAGTGAAGCAAAAGAAATGAAGAAAAGAAGCCCGGGAGTAGTTATTCTAGGCATACAAAGCTAAAAGTCCTGATTTCGACCCGTTTTCAAGCTATAAGTTCAAATTTCCCTTAATTTTCCCTATTTTTATCTTTATTATCAGTTATCACATTGAGGGCAATGTTTAACTTAAGTGTGAAGGGGAGCCAAAATAAAAAAATTAATCATATCCCTCCATGTTTGCCCTGTTAAAAATTTTTAAACAAAAATCTCAAAATTAATATATATGCTTTCAAAATTAAAAAATGCTCTTAGTAAGGCAAATCCAACCGGATTGACACTATAGCTAGCACAACCTAATCCACTAAATTGTGAGAATTATAAGCCTTTAGAATATTCGGGTACCCACTTTTGGTACCTAAGATAATTGATGCCTTTAGCTTGTTCGAGTTAAGGAGTGAGCAATCATATGTATCTATTCCATCGTTATGGATGTGTATATGTGGTTTTGTCGCCTTTTCTGGAGCAATGGTATTGGTTGATAATTATATTTGAGTGAGCCGGTAATTTAGAAGCTCTAGAACTTGTGCTTGATCATCATTTACTAGACCGAAGTCTGATTAATTACATGATTTGAATCCGGCAAGTCCCTGTTCTTGCAAGTGCTCCCTTTAGTGCTAAGTCGCTGAAATTCCTAAGTAAAGAAG
Source organism: Tanacetum coccineum (assembly GCA_026074375.1). Classification (NCBI taxonomy): domain Eukaryota; kingdom Viridiplantae; phylum Streptophyta; class Magnoliopsida; order Asterales; family Asteraceae; genus Tanacetum; species Tanacetum coccineum. The sequence goes on along the minus strand of BQNB010131831.1, from coordinate 4,129 downwards.
TTAAAGTTTAAAGATGAAGTCATGTGCCAAGCCTTAGTTATTATTATCCTAAAAAAAGAGAAAAAGTATATAATAAAAGCTTAAGTTCCGGCACATGAAGATTAGTATATGCTCTCGCATCAATATCAAGTTCCGCCCTTCGGTCAGGTTTATGTGTCAAGTACAAGCCTATGGTAGTTGTCTAGATTATGTCTGTGCAAAATTGAGTGTCTCACAAAAATATATAAACCTTATTTGAGTGGCTGAGTGAATTTTAAATCAAACACCTTTCCCTGTGAGGTGCTATGTTATATGTCAATGCCTGAAAAGTTATCTAAACCTGTAAACACATGTAAAATACAAATTTTCTCCACGTCACAATAAATGATTATTATTTTTCTCGCTTTGATTGCTTGAGGGCAAGCAACAACTAAGTGTGGAGGGATTTGATAACACCCAAATTATACATGTTTTCGGTGGTGTTATTCGTATATATTCAATCATTTCTCGTGAACTTTCGATACTTAATAGCATGAATTACTTGCAGGTTCACTTGAAGACATCCCGAGGATAAAAACAACAAAGGTCGAGTATTTATATGCTAAAGAACACAACATACAAGAAAAAGATAAAGTTCAAGTTCAAAAGTGCAAATGTGCGCTGCACTTATCCTTTGTGCGCCGCACTTCTCCTCAAGTCAAAGAAATAAAGACTTAGTCAAAGTTCAACATTAAAACCCCAAGTACGCCACACTTACTATCTTGTGCGTCGCACTTCTCCACTAAAACATTTATTACCCTCATATTTAATCACCAAGTACGCTGCACAAATATCTTTGTGCACCGCACTTTCACCCCTCACCTAACCTATAAATAGGGGATGAATTTTCACACAAATCATTCATCCAATAATCATTCTGTCATTCATCCTTCTTCATTCCTTCATATAACAATCTAACACATCACTTCCCACATCCACCAAGCATAAACACCTTACCCTTTTGAACATTCAAGATCAAACAACCAAGAACGAAGAAGATCATCATACTAGTTTAGTAAAATAATGAAGTTTATTGTTGAATCAAGCAATGTTATGAACCACTTAGCCATGAGAGGCTAAATCTCTCATGACTACTCGGTGATGTTATGATAATGAATAAGTGTTTGGTATCTTTAATCTCAAGCTTATGTTGCAATCGTGTTATATCATATCTTATTGGTTTTTCCTTATCAACTCAGATTATATAATCATATCGGTATAGGTCGAAAGACCCGTTATGATCTATGTGGTTTTAAAGATTTGTCTATGATCTTTATCATCTGTTTCGAGAAATCCACTTTTGTAAATTGGTAAACAATATAAGCTTTGATATAATAAGTAACTAAACTATTTGAGTGACACATTTGGTCTAGTCTACTAAATATAAGTCTTGAGTTAATCAAGTTAATTTATGAAAACGTATTCTGACGATAAATCTTTTTTGTAAGTTAAAGGTTCCATTTTCAACACTTACGAATTATTTTCAATTATCCGAGTAGTCATATTTATTTTAATTGGTAAAACAAAAAGTTATTTTCAAGTTAAAGTTTATTTTCTTTCTGGTTATCTAAACACTACTCAAATCCCTGTGTACGACCTGATCTTACCTAAAAAGAATATACTATATACGTGGGTTATAAATACTTTTACCCGTATGTTTCCCTATAATAAAATTGGTATTTTCAGTCATTATAAATTTAAAGCTTTTGAAACACATCAAGGTGTCACCAAAAAAAAATTGTGGCAATGGAGCAGACCCTAAAATTCTATCATATACAGGTCTGCAAAAGAAAATGAACACATCGTCAAGTAATAACTTTATAATGTAATGTGTTCTAACAAACGTACAAAGGAAGCAAAGTGAAGAAACATAGTGCAACTTGTTCAAACGGTTTTTGATTTTTCAAATTGGTAATAAAGTCTCGAACCTTCATCTCAAAGAGTCTATGTTAGGATTTCATTTTATGTGACGACATTACGAAATTACCATAGTTTACCATACCACCATACGTAGGGACTAGAGTTGTCAACTTAGCATTCTTATGTATTAGATGGTGGTATAAATACCCCTCCGTTGCTTCCATGAAGGGGTGAGACTCTTGTAATAATTTCACTTTTCATTCTATTTTACACACACTAGTTTCTCCTTCTACTCTCTCTATCTAAAGATGACTACCATATGGTTTGATTCACCAAGACCATCGAATCAATGATTCTTTTATATTTAACAATTGGTATCAAGAGCCATGGTTACACTCTTGGGTCGGGTTACATTTTATGGTCCGGTTTGGTCTCAAATCTGTCATTTTTGTTATTGTGGTGTGTTGATTCAGTAAAGTTAGATTTTTCAGCTTTTAACAGCTTTTAACAGCTTTTTACGTGGGCTGATTTTCTAGAAAAAGCCACGAATTGATTTTATGTGTTGTTGGTTGGATCTGCTGCTAGTATAACAGTTTGTCTCAAGTTTGTGTTAAGTTGTTTTTTATGTGGTACTTTTATGTTCCAAAACAAGCAGATCTGGTATATTTTTCATAGCTTTTATAAGCTTATCTTACCAGTCTTATTTGCAAGTTATTCATTGTTATGAACAACTTATTCAGTCTTGAAGCTTATTTGCTTATTTCAAAACTTGTTGGGTAGAATTTTCTTTCCAGCGAGTTGATGAAATGGTCAAGGAACAAGATCCACATTTTATGCTGAAAAGGACAAGATTTTTTTTGTTTTTTTTGCTAAAAGACAAAAAATAACAGGGTAGCGAGTTGGCAGAACCAATAGCGAGTTGAAGATCTAGCGAATTGGCCAAAAGCATTAGCGAATTGGGGTACAGGTACAATGAAGACAAAATCTCTAAGCCAAACACAAACGAAACGCTGCCTAAATTTTCTCTAAGTAGCGAGTTGTCAAAGAGTAGCGATTTGAGCTTAGCGAGTTGTTAGAAATAGCGAGTTGCTTGGTAGCGAGTTATACTCAACAACCAAAACCGAGTCAACTCAGTATTTACTGAGTTGACCCGGGTCAACTCAACTGAGTTTGACCGAGTCTAACCAAAAGAAATGAAGAAGAAAGAAACTCAGATTCTATTGAAACAACCACTAACAACATCAACAAACAATAATATACAACCAACGAATACAACAACTTTCAACAACATCAACAACAGCCAACCACATCTAAGACCAATTACCACAACAACACAACAAATCCAATCTCTAATCCTAACACCCATCGTCACAACATCATTCAACAAATCCCATCGTCTCTCATCAACAAATCAAACAATCACTAAACTAAACCCATCTCCACAACAGCAAACAACAACAAATCCATTGCTCACTAATCCCATTAGCACAAACAACAACTTCAATCCAACAAACTACAAAAGGATTTGAAACGTAATAAATGAACCAAGATCTTAGTTTTCTCTTTTAACATAAAGTTTTTTGTTCGAAAGACAAAAGGAAAGAGGATATCTTCATTGATCTGTGAGAAGCTAAGCTTCTATTATTTATAAAAAAATAAAGATGGAGTCATAACAAGTATGTTACACTTTATCTTGGTTTCGTTTAAAGAACTCACAAACAAAAACAAAGACATGCAAACCTACCCAAGGCCTCTTTTAAGATCTTGAAGCCTATTTTTGTAGAAAGGATCCACGAAGCCTGGTCTATACTATTTAGCTTACGAGAGCATATGTAAACAAACTATATCATTTGTGGTTCGGCTGATCTTGAACAAAGAGAAGAAGGGTGTGTTTTGGATTATCTAATGGTAGAGAGATTTGATGAGATGGGGCGTCACACTTGTTTTGATTAATATGAGTTGAGATGTGATTTATTCATGATCTTTTTTGTACTATGATCTCTTTGAGCAGATCTATCTTTGAGAGGATATGAGAAATGGGGGCAGTTGGAAAGAAAATAGGATTAGGGTTATGATATGAGATTAGGGTTTTATATCCATAATAATAAGGGTGCATCACTTATATAGATTTGGAAGGCCAGGTTTTACCCATAAGAAGATAATGGGCCGAGTTTTATGCTAGAGTACTTGGGCTGTGAAATCAAGTGTTTAACACTCACGAGTTTGGGCTGAATTTAATTACTACTCGAGA
>BQNB010131830.1:0-17013 GCA_026074375.1 Tanacetum coccineum | reverse complement strand
TGGGGCATTCTCGGATTGAAATGCATCTTGTTCTATGATCCCTAACAGTTATGGAAATAATGAAAGTCGAAATAATCTCAGTTATATTATTTAAAAAAATGAACAAGTTATAGAAAAATGGGAAAAAGGGGTGTTTTATAACTTGTGATTTCTTAACTCTCTCCACAAAAGTCTTTGCTACTTTTCAAAGATTTAGTTTGGGGAAGTTTTGAGGTATTTGGTTATAGAGCATATAATATTGCGTGAGGACACGCAATCGCTTAGTTTGGGGAATTTTGATATGTGTGAAAACACATATCCATTTTATATCAAAAATGGCCCTAAAAAGACAAAATTGTGCTTTAAATGCTTGAATATTGCTTGTTTTGTCTTTGTGATTGTGTAGGTACGGATATTGCAAAAATCTCAAGAAAACGGTCAAAACCGGACAATCACGAACACGGGAACGGAATTGAGTGTGCAAAAGCCGGGAGAATGCTATCAAGGTCAACAAAAGTCAACCCCTAGTCAAACAAAGTCAACCACAAAAAGACAAAATCCAAAATTACCAAATCAGTCCCTCATATTTGCAAAAATTGCAAAAATAATCCCTAAACCCTAACGGTGTTAACTCTTGTTTATAAGAGTTAACACCCGTTAACTCCTTATAACAAATTCAAAGTCTCGGCCCAAAATCCCTTATAAGCCTGAAGTTATAAACCCGGGTAAAAAGAAAAAAATCAAACGCCTTTATAAAAGAAAAAGGCGCGGGAATTGTTGTTATTACGGTTCACCATCTTTTCCCTTTTACCACAAGGTCAAAATCAAGGGGCAAATGCAAATTAAGGGCATGGAAGGGTAATTCAAGTGAAAAGGTACACCTTGTATGGTTGGGTAATTTGAGTGCTAAGTTTTGATGTGGCAAAGTAATACATCACCAAGCCCTCTCATTGGTGGAAACCCACAAGAGAATCACACGTGGTACGGGGAAGGATTTTTTACACTTAAGCTACTCACAAAACAAGCAGAAGGTGTCACATCACGGATTGCCATGCTGGCAATCCGTGTGAGCTAAAGAGTGATCCTACAGACAAGATTGAGTATCCAATGATTGAGAGATAATGAAGGGTTAAGAGGGGCGGGATATGAGGACCTAGAAGCTTCAGTTGATGGCTATATAAAGCCTCATTCACTCACACAAGAGATCTTCTTAATCTTCTTTACCTGCATTTTTTTCTTTAGTTTATAAAATAGCTTTTGTAACTTTTTTTTAGTTTAAAATTGTAATTTTCTTTCAAGCTCTTGTAATTTCCTTTTATTAAGTATTGTAATCCGTTTTTAATCATTAATAAAATCATTATTTAGTTTTCATAAACTGTTTTCACTTTTAAGCTCTTATTTCTCTCAAATGATTATGCTACTATTTCATAAGCTACTAATAAGCTCATACAAGCTCTTTGAGTCTCTAAGCTCAAATTAAGGTATTAATAAGCTCTTAATATACTTAAACCAATAAAATCAGTTTATTACCTTTGTTTATATGGATCTATGCGTTTTGGATGATAAGCATAACTTGGAAGAGATTATGGGACCCTTACCAGCTTATCCTAGGATAAGATGGAGCTTATAGACAGCTCATTGAGCCTTAATTGCATTTGTTTAGCTAAGTCCATTTGTAAGTTTTCAATTACTCTTTCTGTCTTTAAAATTTCTAGTTTAGATTTGCTTATTTTGCTTATTTGTTTGCTTACTTGTGCTTATATCTGTGTTATTATGCTTATGAATGTTGTTGATTATCTATTTTCATGATTATAATGCTTAGATCTTAGTTTACTTCTCAATATGTCATAAATCATAAAAAACAAAAAAAATATTAGTATAGATTATAGATCTTTGTTTCTGACTTATTTAAGTGTTAAAATAAGTTCATAATAGTAGATATAAGTTTTTCAATATCTGGTTATAAAGTTTTAATCATTAGATTTTAAAATTGCAAGCTTAAATGAATTTTAAAAATGATAAAGGGGTGTTTGGCAAAATAGATTTTATCACAAGCTAGAACTGTTTGTGGCTCTTAAAGTCTTAAATATGATTTTGATATATCCATTAGTAGTTTATAGTTTGAATTATAAAAGTGTTGTTAAATGTAATCAAGTTTACATAAGTTTTCTAGTTAATGCTTTGGATCTGTGAGCTTATAATCACTCATAGAAGGATTTTTTAGCTTAATTGAATTATAGCTAATATAAGTGTTTTTGTAGGCCTTAGTTTTGTGATTGAAGAATGTTAGGATTGTTGCATTAGGCCTGCATTAGTAGGATTTCAAGTTGAGTCAATGATATAAGTGCATCACCGCCCCCCCCCCTCCCACCCCCCCCAACACCCCCCCCCCCCCCCCTCCCACCCCCCCCCCCCCCCCCCCCCCCCCCCCCCCCCCTCTGCACAGGGTAGTCAAAGTAAAAAAGTTCCTTTTTCAATCTATGAATTCAGAGGGTAGATTTTGTTTTTAGTTTTTGAATTTTGGATTACAAGTAGTTTTCAAGTCATAGATTAAATGTTTCAAATTTGTTTTGAATTATAAGCTCATTTGAACTTTTGAATTTAAGTTCAAAAATGGTATTTATCCTTTTTCAAAAATCAGTGTTCACTGATTTGTGAGTATGCTGTCTGTTTTTACAAGCTCTTTTTAATAAGTTCTTGTTGCTTTAAGCTCTTTTGAAAAGCATTTTCTAGTATAGTTTTAGCCAAGTTTTTAGAAAAACAAAGTTTCACTTCATAGGGTGCTTATTTGCTAGCTTAATTTTTAAACTAAAAGTGCCCAAAGCCGTGTTTGGGGTTTTTAGTAGTATTTTGCATAAGTCTTACATTTGAATACTAGCTTATAGCTTATTCTGTGTGCTTATTCTTGTACAATTAGCTTATAGCTTATTATGTGTGCTTATTCTTGTTCAATTAAGCCAAGTTTTTAGAAAAACCAAGTTTCACTTCATAGGGATTCGTTCCCGTTCTCATTTTTCGTGTTTTAACGCTCATTTCAACTCCGTTTTTGTTCTAGTTTTCTTTAAACTTACTTTTTAGTCAAATAGAGTCCATTTAAAAAGAAAATTAAGTTAGGTTTAATTTTAGCAATTTAGGGTTTTTGACCTCCGTTTAGGGGTCCCATTTGCATTCATTTAAATTTTGTTTCCCTTATTTTTCTTCGTCTTCAATTGTATAATTTCTTAAAAATGTAAAAGTAAGATACTCAAATCAAATCCTTTCTTCAATCAATTCATTGTCTGAACATCAAACGGGGTTTCAATTTCATGAATCATTAGGGAATAACGACCCGGGAATCATACTTCCCAGTTTATATACGTATTATATTATATATATTTGTGAAGATTTTTCCTTTTAACCTTTGTCCTTAATGGTAAATTGGTAATTTTCCATCATATTATATATTTTATTATTACGTATATATAGATTCAACACGAATCAATGACTCATCTTCTTGAGAAGAATACTCCGTTCATCTTCTCCAATGAGTGTATTCAAGCTTTTGAAACGTTAAAGAAAAAACTTAACGAAGCTCCAATCTTTATTGCCCTCGACTGGGATTTGCCCTTTGAGCTTATGTGCGATGCAAGCGACTTTGGCCATGGTGCAGTTCTTAGGGGCAACTTCATGAAAAACACTTTAGGCCTATACACTATGCTAGTAAAACAATGAATGAGGCGGAATCGCATTACACCACGACGGAGAAAGAAATGTTAGCCGTGATGTATGGCTTCGAAAAATTCTGATCTTACCTCATCTTATACAAAAGCATAGTGTATACGGATCACTCCGCCCTAAAATATCTCTTTGCTAAAAAAAGGATTCCAATGCGAGATTGCTCCCTGGGTTCTCCTCCTTCAAGAGTTCACTTAATGTAATTGACACAAAAGGGAGTCGAGAACCTCGCGCCTGATCACTTTCCCGATTAGAAAAACCTTAATGAAACAGGGCTGCGACCCAAAGGCGGTAAACGAGAATTTTCCACTTTAGACACTAAATATGGAGACTTTTCGTGTGCGACTCAGTACCCCGTGGTTTGTCGATTATGCAAATTACCTCACGCGGGGAATTTCATTGATAAAGGGATGTCACCCACAAAAAACAAGTTTTTCAAGGATGTTAAACACTACTTTTGGGACGACCCCTATTTGTTCAAAATATGTGCGGATCAAATGATCCGGCGGTGTGTTGCGGGCCAAGAAGCTGTTGACATCCTCACAGCTTGCCATAGTGGACCCACAGCTTGCCATAGTGGACCCACCCGATGTGACACTTGTCAGCGTCAAGAAAATTTCGCAACGGTGAGATGAAATGCCTCAAAATTCCATCCAAGTTTGCGAAATCTTTGACGTGTGGGGCATCGATTTCATGGGGCCGTTCCCGTCTTCACGAGGGAATAAATACATACTCGTGGCGGTCGACTACTTGTCAAAATGGGTTGAAGCGAAAGCGCTCCCCACCAACGACGCCCGAGTTGTTTGCAAATTTCTTAAATCTCTCTTCGCCCGATTCGGTGCCCCTCGTGCTATCATAAGTGATCGCGGAACCCATTTTTGCAATGACCAGTTTGCAAAGGTCATGCTTAAATACGGAGTTACTCACCGTCTCTCCACCGCGTATCACCCACAAACAAGTGGGCAAGTTGAGGTATCCAATCGTGGCTTGAAATGAATTCTTGAAAGGACCGTGGGCGAGAACCGTGCATCTTGGTCGGATAAACTAGATGATGCACTTTGGGCCTTCCGTACCGCTTACAAAACACCCATCGGGTGTACCCCATACAAGCTCGTGTACGGAAAGGCATGTCCAACTACCGATCGTGGGCTCGGTCACAAAGCCTACTGGGCCTTGAAGCATGCAAACTTTGACCTTGAGATCTTGCGGGTGATCACCATAAAGATCAACTCAAAGAACTAAATGTACGCTTCGCGTGATCAGTGCCCTAATGAGACCACTCTTTAATCATAAAAGAAAGACAAAGAGGAATCCACCGACTCCAAGATCAAAAATCACCCAACGTTTTCAACGTCGGTGATCAAGTCCTCCTCTTTAACTCTAGATTGAAGATGTTCTCGGGCAAGTTAAAATCCTGTTGGTCCGGACCGTTCACCATTGCCCATGTCTTTCCATATGGCACCGTTGAGTTATCTCAAAACTCCGGGCCAAATTTCAAGGTGAACGGTCATCGAATTAAGCACTACTTTGGAGGGGACGTACCACAAATGGTTGTCCCGGATCTCCAAACCTTCCCCAAGGACAAATGAATTCGGGGATTGGGTCAAGCTTAGTGACCCTAAACAAGCGCTTCGTGGGAGGCAAACCAGCTATCCGTAGTTTATTATGTTGTAATGAATAAGTGTTTTTTGTTATGAAAGGGTCAGGCCTCTTTCCATCTTATTGCTTGAGTTTTTTGTGATTGTCCCAGGATTGCCACCTGATTTTAAGCCGTCTCGTGCTTGCGGTGTATTGTCCTTCGACACTCTAGCTTATCGTGAATCCTCAGCTTCATTTGGGAACTATCCCAATATCCTAATCTAATAACTAACGTTTATCTTTAAGCATACTTAAGGATAACGCTTAGGATTTACGTAAGACCCTTCTTTAAAACATTAAGGATAATTGTTTAATTCTAGTATGGGGGATCCAACGATTTGATTGTGCCTGCGGGTCGAGTTTGTTTTCACTAATCCCCATTTTTACCACCAAAATTTCAAAAAAATGAAAAATTTTCAAAAATAAAATAAGTGTTTTGTCACATTTTGACATTCTTTGCTGGGTAGAATAAGAATAAATTTTGACATCGATCAATGCTGTTTCTGAGCTCTGAGCCGTGTTCCTTAATTTTAGGCTAAGCATTCGCGGATCTTCGCGAAGAACGAAAAATGATAGAGTTAAGTATGAGTTGGATGCTAAACAAGGATTATTTAGAAATCTTAAGAGCTCATGTATGTAATTTGTGGCTTTTTCTCCCATAAGCTCCTAACCGGACTAATAATACGTGTTATTTTTGGAGATTAAACTTAAATCAACAATTTTTATGTAGTTGATAGCATAAATTTTAGTCTTAGTTCAAATTTATACTTAAATTTTTCAAAAAGATGTCTTCTCTATATTTAAAAAAATGATGATGAAAAATGAAAAAAAATATAATAAAATAATAATTATAAACCGTGGGCTGATAAAAGTTTGTTGTATCTTGCCGGCTCACAACTTATGTTACAGTCTTCTAAAGAAATCCCATAGTAAGAATAAAAATCTGAGACTGATAAAAGTTTGCTGCATCTTGCCGGCTCACAACTATGTTGCAGCTTCTAACTAGGTCAAGGGTACAGATTGCATCAATATTATGGGTTTTAAATATAAGTGCTGAATTAATAAATAGATCCTCTTTTGTTAAATTTAAATATGAAGCTTTTGAACTTTGACAATTTTCATTTTTAAATAACTATGTATAAAACGTGGAAACCTAAGAGTTTTGAAACCTAAGTCCGGAGTCCCGATACTAGTCCCTCTGTGGGTTCAAAAGCCTGGTTCACTTAGCCGCAAGGTTGGGATGTGCCGATACAAATTCCACTACTTGGATGATCTCGCCTTCAAACTCATTATCACGGAGGAACGTGAAGCATACGAATTATGCAAAAATGTTAATCCATAGTTGAAATTCAAATAGCACATTCATCCTAACTATAATAAAGTTGCCGGGAGTGAAGTCACAGTTACAAATAAAGTAGTGTTAGCATCCCTAACTGATATTTAACATGATTTTCGTTAAGCTTGGTTTGGAGCTAGTGAAAAGTCGGGTACGATGAATTTACCCTTTTTTGGGGCACGCTCGGATCGAAATGCAATTTGTTCTATGATCCCTAAAGGTATGAAAATAACGAAAGCCAAAATAGGTTAGTTGTGCTAAAAAAAAATAAGAAAAGGTAAAATGGAGCCTTTTTTAAACTCTTGAATCTTTAATTACTCCTCCGATGAACACTTATCTACTTTTGAGGTAATTAGTCCAAAGGGGATCGAGATCCTTAGTTTTCTTAAGTCTTACTTATAGGCATTGCGTCGGGCACGAACAATATCTTTAATATGGGGGATTTTGGTATGTGTTTAATTACACATACTTTTGACCACTAAAAACGGACTTAAATGACTAAAAACGTACCAAAAAACCAAGTAATTTTATGGTTTTGCAGTTTTGTTTTATGCAAGTAATGGATATCCCAAGAAAAGGACAAAAATCGAAGTCAAAACGACAAAACTGAGCACGAGAACAGAAAGACCATGAGAAGTCAAAAAGACAAAGTCAAAGTCAACCCCGGGGTGAGGCATTGGAAAGAGCATCGAAAACCGAACCCGAAAACTTAAATTGCCAAAAGTGGGCCTATCCGTACCCACCTAGTGAGCCCGGGTCAACCCACTTATATCTTTATAAGCCTTAAGCCTTCAAAAAGGCCCAAGTCCTTTTAAAACCATACCCGGCCCAACAACTAGCCCACCATCACCCTTTATGCTCCCGTTATCCCTTACCCCTTTTAAATTTAACCCCGTTAGTCCTTAAAAGGACTAACGGTGCAAACCATTCCTAAACCTCAAGGACCAAAGTTGCACACATTAAGGACTATGATTGCAATACACTTATAAACCTTTAGGGACTATTCTTAACATTTCCCAAACTTCAAAATGGGAGCGGGAACACTGTACATCCCTTTCAGTTACCCTGTCTCACTACCCCGCCAAATTCACCCCAACACTGTTCCCCTTTCTTCTCCACTTTGTCTACACACCCCACACCTTATCCTACCAATTGCCACCTTGGCAATCCCTTGCATATTTTTATTCGTCAATGATTTAGGACAAAAAGGTTCGAGGGTGGAAATGACATGACTTGGACACTACTCAAATTGGATGGCTAGGATTGCTTTGTGACCTCTCTCACACAAGAAACACAGGCTTGAGCCCTCTCAGCAAAGAACCACAAGACCTAGAACCTTCATTAGTTTAGTATAAATAGGCTCATTTGTAAGCCTTTGGGCATCGAAGTGTTATAGTTTTCAGCTTATAAGTTTAAGTTTTCAGCTTATTGTAATGTTGTTCTTAAAAGCCTTGTAAAGATTATTAAGTTTAATGAAAGATTGGAATGTTTTTATGTTTTACCTCCGTTTTTAAAGTTATAGTGTTTTGATTGTTTAAAAACTGTTTTATAAGCTCTCAAAAGCCTTTTTTTCTTTTATAACCCTTTCTTAAGCTGGTTACTTAGTCTTACAAAAACTTTTCTTCATAGTTTGTAAGTTTAAGTTATTTTACCAAAAAACACTCAAAAGAAGCTTTTGGATGATAGTTCAGAATGGATGGGCTATGGACACTACTAGCTTATCTTTGATAAGCTAGAGCTAGTAGATAAGCTCTTTTGAGCTCATTTGCCCTGTTTTGAGCAAGGGCCTTTGTAAGTTTCATTTTTCCATTTTTAGCTTATTTACTATTCAACTGCTTATTTGTGCTTATTGTCTACTTATATTTGCTTATTTATGTTTGCTTATGATGTTTAATGCTTATTATGCTATATTTTTATAGTTTAGAAACCATTTGTTTCAATTTTCATATAATCTGTCTTAAAATAGCTTATAAACTATCACAATCTGTTTTAGCTTATTTGATTGCTTATTAGTTGTTTAAATATGCTTAATATTGCTTATTATGCTTAGGATATCTGTACTTAAGCTTGTTCATAAAAGATTAAATTTTGAAGTTAAAAAACATTTAAGAGTTTAAAGGGGTGTTTGGCATAACTGTTTTAATGGGTCAAAATGGGTCAAGATTGCATTTTGACACTTGAGTCAGTTTAGTTTAGCTTAAAGTAGTCCAAAATTTTAGTTTGTTTAAGTGTTTAAGTGTTAAATCTCATTTTCAAGGTTTTAAGACTTTATTGTTTGAACCTGTTAGGTTATAGCTTATTTTATTTGCTTATTTGATTGTGCTCTTGCTTATTGTTGATTTGTGATATTTTTGAGTTTGTGCAAGTGTTAAAAATAGGTTAGAAACAAAGCTCTATAGTCAGCATTGTCATTTTTGTGTTTTTTCCAAAACTGCTAAGTGTTCAAAAAAATTTGAGAAATTGCTTTTTCAAATGCTTATTGTGGCTTATCCTGAATTTCAAACTCTCTTTTGATTGATGATTATTGAATCTTATTGCATAAGCTTTTCAGAGGTATAAGCCTTTTTGCCATAAGGATCTGTTTAAGAGCTTATTTTTTAGCTCAAAAGTGCCCCCTTTGCTGTTTGCCTACAGTTTTTATCCATTAAGCCCATTTGCTTATTTGAGCTTATCTGCTTATTGTTTCTGCTTAAGTTAGGTTTAGTTTTGCTTATTAGGTTAGATCTAGTCCATTTAGCTTAATTATCTTAGCTTAGAGCTTATTTGCATTTTAGTGTAAAATCTTAAGTTTTAAGCCTTTTTAAGTAATCTGTCATTTTAGCTTAATTTAGTTGCTTAATTTTGTTTAAATATGCTTATTAAGGGTAGTTAGGTATCTGCTTTAGCTTATTTTTCATTTTGGATTGCTTATTTGAGCTTAAAAAGCCCAACAGTTAAGATCTTTAGTCCTTTTAGTGTAAAAAGCAATCTGTCAAGCTTTAAGGGCTTATTTTTGTGCTTATTTGTGGTTCATAAAAAAGGGTGCTTTTGTAAAAAGTGCTTATTTTTAGCTTAACTTAAAAGTTGTAAAAAAATGGAAAGCAAAAACGTTTGGGAGTTTAGAAGTCCAAGGTGAGCACAAGGCTCGAACTCTGGACCTCTACAAACTCAACCAAACGTTTTAACCACACACTCCTCTACCACTAGCACCCTTGGGATTTCTCTGTCATTGCTTGCACAATCAATTCCTTTATCATCATTTTGAGCCCTTATTTTTTCTTATTATAAGCCCGAAGACAAGTTTGGGCTTATTAATATTAGACTTATTTTAAAAGCTGTGAGATCAAGCTTATTTTTCCTGTCTTTTTCATAACTGTTAAGGACATTTCAAGCAATTTTATCAGAATTTTTTCATCTTATTTAAATTATATTAATTAAGTTTCGTAGTAAAAAATTAAAAAGCTACAAAATATTAAATTAATCAGAAAATTACAAAAAAAAAGTTTTAGATAAAATAAATATTTTAAGTTTATCAAGCATAAAAATCATTTTATACGATTATTATAATATTAAATTTCCATTTTTAGATTTTAATTTAATTTTAGAAATAGGTTTTTTATTATAAAAAATAGTTAAAAATTTTTCCTGAGGTTTTTTCACTATTTAGATTTTTTCTAAACAAGAACATCATTTTTTTTGAAATTTTTAGGATTTAATTTGCTATTTTCTAGGATTTTTAATAGATTAAATTAGTTTTTAATTCATAAAAAACTTTTAAAAAGCCAAAAAAAATATAAATCTTTTTTTGGAAAATTTTCTTGTCATTTTTGAGGTTTATATGCATTAAAATCTTTTGTAGGGTTGTTAACTTTGCTTTATTGCTAATATGATAGACGCTTTTTTAGGATCCGGGTTTGCGTTTTTTAATTTAAATTGTGTTGCCTTAGTTAATTTTAGTTTAAATTGCATTAATTTCAGTTAGTTTTAGAAAACCAATCCAAATTATCACGATTCAAGCATCGATTCCTAAACACTCTCGACTTTCATAATGCATTTCTCGGATGGGGAAACGACCTGAGAATCATACTTCCGGTTTATTACATTGAGAGATTTTTTACTCTTACCCTATATTTTATATATTTATAAGTATTATATATATATATAATAATAATATATAATATTATATATATATATATAATATATATATATATATAAATATATATAATATATATATATATGGTGTAATCAGAAGCTTGTCAATAGTTAAATTATCTACTACCTCATCCTAAAACTATCCGACTATGTGGCTTGATGGGTGGTTCGGTGCCTCTTTCTTCTCCTAGACTTACATTTAAGGGTGGACAATTAGATAAGGGCTGTGGTCGAGGCTTCGATTTATCAAAACTAGGAACTTCCCTAGAACTAAGAGGAGTGTTGTGATTACAATTCAAGCCTACTTCCTCTAGTTTTGTTTCGTTCAAAGGTTCTACCTCTATCGGGGTTCCTAAAGTATTTTCTACTTCTTCCGGGTAAGTCACGGGCGGTGTGTATTCCTTAAATGACGGTAGGGTTTGTATGGTACTCTCAGGGCTTGTAACTCCTACCTAATTATCCCACGTACTTAGGTTATCCACATGCTCATCATAATCTAACCATGCCATGCACCTAGGTACCTGTACCCTAACCATATCATCCCTAACTATTTGAGCATTTGGATTTGCTATTGTTTCATCAGAAATAGCGCTTGTTGGGTTGCTACATTTTTTTTTATCATATTGGGCACAATCCTCTATGGCATACCATGCTCCTATATCACTAAACTTCCTAAGATCCCCTTCTGCTGTCAAATTGATGATATGGCGGGATAACGAGTCGAGATGTTTAAGAAAGATTTCAATTAGGGTCCATATACTAAGGCCATGATTCAGGACTTTTCGGATTACGTCTTTGAAACGAGTCCACGAATCGTAGAGAGATTCATCTTGATGTTGTTGGAACACCAAGAGTTGATTACGAAAGAATACATCAAACCTACCTACGCTAGAATAACCATACCTATTCATTATAATTTACAAATTTACAAATGTTACGAACAAAGGGCACAAAGAAAAAGATAGACATTAAAGTCTCACTTGAAAGGATTCAAGCAAGTAGAACTAAGCTAAACTATGATCAAAACCTAACTATTCCCCACGCAGCGGCGCCAAAAACTTGATGCGGTTGTCGTAAGGGACTTCTACAAGAAGTTTTACAACTCCCTAGGCAGAGTACCTAACCGTTGTAGTAGTAGTATAGGCAAGACTCGGGGGTTGTTATCGTTCTCTAGGGGAATAGGTTGGGAAGGCTTGATCACGGTCTAACAGAATTCTAGGGGTTGAGAGAAGATTATTTTTGTATTTTTATATTTATAAGAAAGCAGTAAAATCATATGTTTGAGAGGTTTGGTTGGTTTTAGCTATTAAACTAAATAATAAACTACGCTAATGGTGATAACAATATAATAAAAAGATTGTATTCATTTAATCATGTATTACTCCCTAGATTGCTTCTCCTAGTGTTGTTGCTTTGTCACACTTGTGATGATCTATGTAATTATTTCCTAAGTCATGAACAGATTACACGAACCCGCCGTCTATTTAATATTCCGTTGAGGCAAAACACAAAGTAAGGTAGTATGAAGACTATTACCCGGCCCCCAAGAGTATATTAAATGCATTTGAAATATATTAAAAGTGGATCAACCATATAAGGGGCAAGGTAGTATGAAGACTGTTACCCGATGGTATCCTTTCTACACAATCATGTTTCCTTAGACATATCAACAGTGATACAGACAAAAGCTGGTTTTCTAAAGCCTAACATGCATATTCATCACAAGAAGCAACACCACTAAGATCTACATTCTAGGTTTTATACAATCATAAATGAATACAATAAGGGGTTTAGCCAAGCATGTTAAAGATAAAGAAAAAACAATAAAGAATCAAACAACAAGACAAATTGAATGATTAAGATAGTCTTACTTGATTAAAACATGAATTGAAGGAGGTACAATAGGGGTTTGAAGCCCTAAAATCGTCCTAATAAGCTGCCAACCAAACTAGGGTTCGTCCCCTTTTTTACTCTAAAGTTACACACCTAAAACCCTAATTTTGGGTCTATATTTATAATAATATCGCTATGACGGCGTCACGTTTTAATCGTGACGCCGTCATAAAGTAGAATCTTCTAGATCCAAGTTGAGCCTATGCGGGCTAACGGCGTCAAGAGATGTTGTGACGCCGTCACTAGATGAAGTCTGACGGCATCGTGTATAAATGGTGACGCCATCTCCAGGTACTAAGACTTTAAATCTTGAAGAGTCTTGGTGTTGGTTCGTAATCTTGTCCGTTTCTTCTCCAAATGAGCCCAAGTCACGTGTATTTCCTCCAAATGCTAAATACCTAAAAAGGAACGATTAAGTACCTATTTTGGGCATAAATGCACGATTTAGGGGGTCAAATGACCCCAAAAAAGTGTATAAAATGACACCTCATCTAATACCCTTACACTTGGGATTTGCTTATCCTCAATCAAATGGGCTTTTCTACCTAGACAATAGCAGTATTAGGGGTCAATTAACCTACTCTTTAAAAGTATTTTACAACACAACCTTCTAGACCTCGTAATTAAAAGCACGGAAAGTATATACTAGAACCTCACATAAGTGTTTGGGATTCTCTTTTTCACTCGGGTGTATAATAAATTATAACATAATGGGGAAACGAAAAATCAACACTCATTACCTGTCATAGCATATAGATTACCATAGGCTTGGTAAATGATCAAACCTCCACCGCTAGGCGCAAGCATTATTCATTACTATCTGAGAGGTCTTTTAAAAGGTTGTGGGGTGTAGGTGTAAGATAACATATAATGGAAACGGAAACAGATGGGATACATTTGGGTGGCTTTGGGTGAATTTAGAGTGGAAGGGTTAGCTAATTATTAATACGAATACACGTTGGTTTAGTTGCTAAGCTAAGACTCGGGCAAAATTATACAAACTCTACACAACTCTACATCAATCTCTTTCTTTTTCTTTTCTAGACTCTAATATAAACATAGACATAAGCAAGTGCTATTCCCCTAGAGAACGATAACAACCCCCGAGCCTTGCCTATACTACACTACAACGGTTAGGTACACTGCCTAGAAAGTTGTAAAACTTCTTGTAGAAGTCCCTTATGTAGTTAGATATTTGCAGTCGAACAACTGTAACACTATTACAAAGCCCCTAAGAGTACATTAAATGCATTTGAAATATATTAAAAGTGGATCAACCATAAAAGGGGCAAGGTAGTATGAAGATTGTTACCCGATGGTATCCTTACTACACAATCAAGTTTCCCTAGACATATCAACAACGATACAAACAAAAGATGGTTTTATAAAGCCTAACATGCATATTCATCACAAGAATCAACACCACTAAGATCTACATTCTAGGTTTCATACAATCATAAATGAACACAATAGGGAGTTTAGCCAAACATGTTAAAGATAAAGCAAGAACAATAAATAATCAAACAACAAGACATATTGAATGATTAAGATAATCTACTTGATTTAAAACATGAAAATGAAGAGGTTACCATAGGGTTTTGAAGCCCTAAAAAAAAACATCCTAATAAGCTGCCAAACAAACTAGGGTTCGTCCCCCTTTTTTACCTTCTAAATTAAACACACTTAAAAACCCCTAATTTTTCAGGTTTGTATATATAGATAAATCGCTATGACGGCGTCGCGCTTTAATCGCGGCACCGTCATGAAAGAGAATATTCTAGATCTTGGGCTGGGTCGTGCGAATTGACGCCGTCTTGAGATGTTGTGACACTGTCGTGGAGTGAATCTTAACGGAGTCACGTGTATCTTGTGACGCCGTCTCCAGCCGCTGAGAACATAATCTTGAGAGATGTTTGGTGTAGACCATAGTCTTATCTTTCTTCTCCAAATGTAGTCCAAGATCACCTGTAATTCCTCCAAATGCTAAATACCTGAAAAAGTCAAGATTAAGAACCATTTTAGGCATAAATTCACGAATTAAGGCGTTAAAATGACCCCGAAAAAGTGGTATAAAATGACACCCACATCACTACCCCTACACTGGGATTTTTTCTACCATCGAGTAAATGGGCCTTTTCTACCTAAACAATACCAGTACTAGAAGGGTCATTTAAAACCTACTTTTAAAGTATTTTACAACACCAACCTTCCATACTCTAATTAAAAGCACAACGAAACGCATAGACTAGCACCTCACATAAGCGTTTGGGATTACCTCTTTCCCTTGGTGTATACTTAATATAGTATCATGGGGGAAACAAAAAATCAACACTCATTACCTGTCATAGCATATAAATTAACCAGAAAGGCCGTGTAAAGGATCAAACCTCCACCTCTAGGGCGCAAGCATTATTCATTACTATCTACGAGGTCTTTTAAAGGGTTGTGAGGTGTAGGTGTAAGATAACATATAATGCGGAAACAGAAACGATTGAGATACTTTTAGTGGCTTTAGGAGAATTTGGAGTGGAAGGGTCAGCTAATTAAATTAACCAACGAATACAAACGCTGGTTTGGTTGCTAATGCCGAGACTCGAACGAAGATATACAGCGCACCTCTCAACACAACTCTACATCAATCTCTTGAGCTTTATTCATTTCTATTTTTCTCTTTTTTTAATTACATATTAAAATCACAACATGGGGTTTATAACACGTACCCCGGCCGTACTCTGATGGAGAGCGTTTACAAGCTCGAGTAGTTACACTCTAACTAATGAACCGATATTTGAGCGTGGAGTCAAAAATAACATGAGAGATCATCTAACTCTATACTTATCAGGGGGTCAATGATTTAACTTTTTTCTTCCGTACATTCCACACACACATTCTTACTTGCGAAAATCAAATATATACTATCCTATGAACACCACTTCGATGAATCCAAAACAGTATTTACAAAGATAGATAGACACTCAAAATACTGCCAATTAAACCAGAGTTACTCAATAAATTAACTCTCTGAGGTTATTACACACATCTCTCTATAACTAAAAGTGAGTACATACAAGGTAGGCTAAGGCGATTTGGGTGTAACAATTGGTGTAAGGGTAAACAATGTTCTTTATTAATAGTCTGGCTTAACCAGAAAATTACGAGAACCGTAAAAAAGGATAGGCTCGGAGGGTTGTACTAGGGGTATCCTGCACTAAAATGAGTGCATGGCAAGGTGTGAGATAGTTATATGATCGATGTGACCATCATAACAATTACAGGTTTAAAACATGAGTTAATCCTAATGCCTCTTATCTAGCAAATCCTAATACTTACATGCGGTCTCAGGATGCATCACAAAAACAAGTTCTAGAATTTAATATACTATCGGTACACTCATATAATTTAATACCGATCTCAATCCTTAAGAAAAGGCGACAAAGACCACACGTACACATCCTTAATGACGGAATAGACACATATGACTGCTCAATCCTTAACTCAAGAAAGCTAAAGGTATAAACTATCTTGGGTATCAATAATAGATACCTGAATTCCTAAAGATCTAAAGGCGAACCTCACATTTTTGAGGTGGAATTGTGAGGGTTTTTATGCTAGTCATATACATTCCTATCTATGAGACGCTATTAATACTCGGTTTTCGTCGGTATGTGTCATAAAAAAATTTAAATTTGGGTCAAAATTACCTTTTTATGCTATGTTTTGATATATTACCCATCATTTTAAGGAACATGCAAATGACGAATGAAGGAATAGTTTCTAAGGCTTATTTCCCCCTACACTTAAGTTGAACATTGTCCCCAATGTTCTATAGAAGTACCCGTAAAAACGAATAAAGGGAAAAGAAAACAAGGAAAAGAAACTAGTACTCCCCTGGTTTGCTCAATAATGGATAAGAAACATACGATAATTGGTTAAATCGTCCTCCAAGAATCATCTAATGAAACTTCCTAAGAACTTCCAAGCTTCTTCTCATCAAATATAACCTGTAATCAAAGACAAAGACAACTACACCAAGCATAAAATGTGCGATATAATAATATACAGTTTGAAATTAGGGTTGACTCTATAAAGCAATAAAGATAGGATGAGAGAATTGTTAAACTCATGGTTTTACAGGTTTATAAAAGAATTACAACTTTCTTAAGTGTTGTACAAGTTTTATTTTCAAAAATACTTAAAATTTTCAAGTTTTCCTGTAACTGGGCGTTTGACGCCGTTAGGAATATCCTGACACCGTTACAAGTGTCGTGGTGACGGCGTCGCATGTAAATCGTGACGTCGTCACTCTGTGAAAACTCATTTTT
>BQNB010131829.1:4584-18724 GCA_026074375.1 Tanacetum coccineum | reverse complement strand
ATAATCAATAATAGTATAGTAATATTTCCGTCGGATTAAAGAGGATCACTTTTAACCAAAGCAACTTCTAAAATATCCAGGGTCGTTTTTCCTCGAAGAAGCGTGAATTGAAATTTGGAGACGTTCGAGATTTCGTGATTGAATGATTTAAAGATTTTGGGTTTTTGATTTATAAAACTAGATAATAAAGACTAAATTATACTAAAGGATAACAAATAAGGCAAATAAGCTAATGGAAATATATGAAAAAGGATATTCTTGCTAAGTGAAGTATTTAGATCCTTAAGTGTGGTTAATTAACAAATTAAGTCCTTATCAATGAATCAATATCGATCTAATTAATCATTTCCTCATAATGTTGGTTTTTATTGAAAACGATTTTTTTATCAAGATATCAATTACTAAATTAATGCCTAATTATCTTTACGGCTTTTACCCGTTCGGATAATCAAAACACTAATTTAAGCAATATAAAAATCACTAATCAATATTTTCCTAATTTATTAACCATACCTAATTCACTAAACCTTATTTACTTAACAAGAATAATAAAATTCTACTCACTAATCATGGCAAACGACAAATAAGCAATAGACATAATAAGCTAAATAAATCTACACTAATGACTATTAAAAAGGGAAGAGAAAGTAGAACCGAATTGAAAAGCCGCAATAAATGAAACTACCCGATTTATTTAGCTAAAACAAATAATCAAATTCGGTCTAGCTAAATAAACCCTTAAGCTCCGCGCCTCATGAGTTGATCGGTACCAAAAAGTCAAAACACGAATAACAAACTGTTATGCCAATAACAGTTTATAACTGTTTCCACAATTGCAATTTGCAAGCCTTATTACCTTTTAACAAATTAAACTAAACGCTGGCGCAATAGCAAAACATAAGCCCAAAATGAAAGCAGCCCTCAATTAACCGATCGTGGCACTTAATGCAAATGGTGGCCTATAGAAAATTTTACAAATCAAAAGGCCCAATTTAATTCTACACAAACCAGATGTAACCAAACAGCAATTTTAGACGTAAGCCAAAATGGGTTTTCGAGACTGGGCTTATATCTAGAACAGATCATTAACGAGTAATAAGCTAAGACGTTTAAGCGAAACCAAGTAAGCTAGGTAAACCCCAATCCATACGAAAACTAAATCAAATAAGCACTTGGAAACACAAATTCGAGGTTGAATAAGCTCTAAAAATCTAATCAAAACAAACAACTATAAAAACTTTATTTATAAGCAATCTAGAAACACAAATAAGCATATAAGAACAACAACGATGAATCAAATTAAACTATAAGCTAACTAACGACTTAAATCTAAGTATTATTTAGAAAATAAGCTCACGTAAATTCAATTTAACAATATAAGCTCATGTAAAACCAAATAAGCTATTTAGAAGCTTATTTTATCAAAAAAATAAGAGCTTTTAAAAAACTCAAAAACAAATTAAGAACGTCAATAAGCTAGATCGAACTTATTTGAGCTTATTATTTTGAAAAGTACTTAAAAACTATTGAAAATGTATCGAATGAGCTTTGTTGGCTTATAAGAGTCGTTTTCTTAGCATTTAAGAACTTTTGAGAATAATAAGCTGGGAAAATAAGCATGAGATAATGGCTTATAAGATAAGCTACACAAAAACAAAGATTAACGAAAGAATAAGCAAAACAAAGAAGCAAAACGAGATCTTTAATCAACTTCAAACGATATGCATTACATCATTACATAAAGCTTACGAAATAAGCAGGTACAATAAGCTGGAAAACAAGAATAAGCTAATACAACAACTTTTAAAAACTAAAAATTAAAAACAAAAAAATAAAAACTAACTAACTCCTTATAAGTGCAGGAGGGCGGGATGATTTATATAGGGTGAGAGGGTTTGTTTATGTAAATTTTTGGACCTAATAATTGCATGATTATTATCCAATCATTGCCTTTGTTGTGTGCTCCCACGAATCGGACGTTTGCAGAAGTAGATCCAACCGTTAAGACTCCGCCACGTGGCCCATAAGGCTGCTTAATTTGTACGCATTACAAACTGTCTGTTGGATCATTTTTGTAAATGTAATTTGAAATGCTTTTGAAAATAATAACTGAATTCCCAGACACGTGTCAAAACATCACTCGTCCAAACCAATTTGAGTGCTAAGTTACGTGATGATTAAAGGAATTATTTAGCCGGCACATGGCTTGTCATCAGCGTGACGTCATCCATAATTATATTTCAGTTTTATTTCCATGTTGGGCTTTTATTGTTGGGCCTATGCTAGCTTGGGCTGGCTCGGCCTATAAAATGGGTTACGGGTTGGCCCTATGCTAGCTTGGCTCGGCCCATGTTAGGATTTTATCTGAGGGCACCGCTGGACTCATTTTCTCGTACTCTTTCCGATCTCGTGTTCGGTTTTGTCTGATTTTGTCTTTATTTTTGTCCTTTTCTTGATATCCGTACCTGCACATACACAAACACAAAAACAAGCATATATTTGCAATTTTTATTATGTTTTTGGTCTTTTGGGTTCGTTTTACAAGGAAAAAGGTATGTGTAAAATATCACATACTAGTCTCTATGTAAATCCTAAGCCGTTTATTAAGTATGCTTAAAGATAAACATTAGTCGATAAGATTTAGATATTGGATTTCCCAAATGAAGCTGAGGATGTGAAGCTCGAGTGATCGAAGGACAAAACCGCGAGCACGAGAGGCTTTAAAAATCTGGGAAAATCATGGATAATCACAAAAACACAAGCAAACGAGAATAGAAAGAGGCACACCTTTCACAACAGAAAACACTTATTCATTACTACATAATATAACTACGATAAGCATGGGTTACCTCCCACAAAGCGCTTGTTTAGGGTCACAAAGCTTGACCTAATCCTCAAATTCATTTGTCCTTAGGGAAGGTTTGGAGATCCGGGACAACCAATTGAGGTACGTCCCATCCAAAGTAGTGCTTAATTCTATGACCGTTTACCTTGAAGTTTGGCCTAGAGTTTTGAGATAACTCATCGGTTGCCATTTAGGAAAAGACATGGGCAATGTGGGATAGGTTCTGGGACCAACGGGATTTCAACTTGCCCGAGAACATCTTTAATCGAGAGTTAAAGAGGAGGATTTGATCACCGACGTTGAAAACGCGGTTTTTGATCTTTGAGTCATGGATCCTTTTTGTTTTCTCTTTATAGATTAAAGAGTTCTCATAGGATTGATCATGAAGTTCATTTAGTTCATTGAGTTGAACTTTTTGGTGATCGCCCGCGGTCTCAAGGTCAAAGTTTGCATGCTTTAAGGCCCAATAAGCTTTGTGCTCGCGCTCGATTGGTAGATGACATGCCTTTCCATACCCGAGCTTGTATGGGGTACACCCGATGGATGTTTTGTAAGCTGTACGGAAGGCCCAAAGTGCGTCATCTAATTTATCCGACCAAGAGGCACGGTTCTCGCCTATGGTCCTTTCAAGAATTCGTTTCAAGCCACGATTGGATACCTCAACTTGCCCACTTGTTTGTGGGTGATACGCGGTGGAGAGACGGTGAGTAACTCCGTATTTAAGCATGACCTTTGCAAACTGGTCATTGCAAAAATGGGTTCCGCGATCACTTATGATAGCACGAGGGGGTTTACGAATCGGCGAAGAGATTTGAGAAATTTGCAAACAACTCGGGCATCATTTTTGAGAAGCGCTTTCGCTTCAACCCATTTTGACAAGTAGTCGACGGCCACGAGTATATATTTGTTCCCTCGTGAAGACGGGAACGACCCCATGAAATCGATGCCCCACACGTCAAAGATTTTGCAAACTTGGATGGAATTTTGAGGCATTTCATCACGTTGCGAAATTTTTCCTTGACGTTGACAAGTGTCACATCGGGTGACCAAGTCATGGGCATCTCGGTAAATAGTTGGCCAATAAAATCCTGAGTCAAAAACCTTTTTGGCGGTGTAGTTGGCACCGTAATGTCCCCCGATGGGTCCACTATGGCAAGCTATGAGGATATCAATAGCTTCTTGGCCCGAATCACACCGCTTGATCACTTGATCCTTACATATTTTGAACAAATAGGGGTCGTCCCAAAAGTAGTGTTTAAACATCCTTGAAAATTCTGTTTATTTGTCTGGGGCGACATCCCTTTAACAATGATATTTCCCCGCGTGGTAATTTGCAAAAATCGGCCAAACCTCGGCGTACTTGAGTCACCACGAAAAAAGTCACCTTATTAAGTTGTATCGAGAAGAAACATTTCATTTTTACTTATTTGGGTCGAGAACATTTTCATAAGGATTTTCTAATCGGGAAAGATGATCGACCGCGAGATTCTCGCTCCTTTTGTGTCAATTACTTTGAATGTGAACTCTTGAAGGAGGAGAACCCACCGGGCAAATCTCTCTTGGAATTTTTTTTTAGTCAAATAGATATTTAGGCGGAGTGATCCGGTTACACAATGCCTTTTGTTCAAGATGAGGCTACTGACAAAATTTTTCAAGGCATTACCTCCACGGCTAAATTTCTTTCTCCGTCTGGTGTAATGCGTATCCCGCCTCGGTCATGTTTTACTAGCATACTGTATAGGCCTAAAGTGTTTTTCATGACGTTGCCCCAAAACCGCACCTATGGCAAAGTCGCTTGCATCGTACATAAGCTCAAAGGGTAAGTCCCAGTCGGGGGCAATCAATAATGGAGCTCCGGTAAGTTTTTTCTTTAACGTTTCAAAAGCTTGAATACATTCATCGGAGAAGATGAATGGAGTATTTTTCTTAGAAGGATGAGTCATCGGTCGAGGAAATTTTAGAAAATCATTCAATGAACCGTCGGTGAAACCGGATGACCGAGAAAAACTCCGAACACCATTGACGGTGGAGGGATGAGGTAACTTAGCATTCACATCGACTTTGGACTTATCGACCTCAATTACCATTTTTGCGAAAACCTTATGGCAAGGACAATACCTTCCTTAACATAAAATGAACTCTTTTCCCAATTTAGACAAAGATTGGTGTCTTTGCACCTTTGAAGCATCTTGTCTACACGAGAGAGGCAATTTCCGAATGAATTCCCAAAGACCGAGAAGTCGTCCATGAAGACTTCCATCATTTTTTCGATCATATCATGAAAGATAGCCATCATACACCTTTGGAACATGTCTGGTGCATTGCATAAGCCAAAAGGCATGAGACGGTAGGCGAACGTTCCGTAAGGACACGTGAATGTTGTCTTTTCTTGATCATGAGGGTCGATGGGAATTTGAAAGTAACCCGAGAAACCATCAAGAAAACAATAGTACTCGTTTCCCGCTAATCTCTCGATCATTTGATCCATAAATGGTAGTGGAAAGTGGTCTTTACGGGTGGCTTCATTTAACTTTCGGTAGTCAATGCATACAGGCTAACCCAAAACCAATCAAGTATGAATTAACTCGTTTTCATCATTTTCAACAATGGTAAAACCACCTTTTTTAGGTACGCAATGTATGGGGCTTACCCAAGGACTATCCGAGATCGGGTAAATTAATTCGGCGTCAAGAAGTTTTTCAACCTCTTTTTTGATGACATCGTGGATCTTTGGATTCACCCATCTTTTGTGTTGAATTGCCGGTTTATAGTCGTCTTCCATTAGAATCTTGTGAGTACAAAATTCTGGGTTAATACCCTTGATGTCGGAGAGTTTCCAAGCGATGGCTCGCTTGTGTGACTTCAAAACCTTTATGAGAGCGGCTTTTTCCTCGACACTTAAGTCTTTAGCAATTATGACGGGCAACTTGTCGTCACCTTCCAAAAATGCGTATTCAAGATGAGGAGGTAAGTCTATGAGTTTGACCTCGGCAGGTTCATCAATTGAAGATTTATCAGTTTTAGCTTCACAAACTTTAAGTTCTTTTCGAATTTCAGGCAAAGAATTTCCTTGAGTGGTAGGGGTAATGATGGATCATCATTGAGAAATGATTCAAGAAGAAGAATATCCCCCTCCGGGTCATAATAAGAGTCATCAACTTCCGGTGAAGTTGGATCATCTTCAAGAGCAAGGAAAGCATCGACTTCCTCAAGAAGAAAATCACTATCCCTGAAGGGAGTGAGAGTCGGAGAAGAGGTAGAAACGATTAGGTCATAATAAGGAGTGGGATTGCCACTCGCGATCACATCAGAGAAACCGAGAACTTCTTGAGAATACTCCTCACAAGCCATTTCAATGACGTCGATTCGGTTCGCCGTCATATCATCGTAATTAGAGGAGTATCTCGAAGTTTGGTCAAGATTGAATGTTACGGCTTCTTTTCCAACACGAAGAGTTAATTCTCCTTCGTACACATCAATCAAAGCACGTCCGGTTTTTAAGAAGGATCTCCCGAGAATTAGGGGGACTCGGGGATCGGCATCAAAGTCTACGACTACAAAGTCGGCCGGGAATTGGAACTTTCCTACTTTTACGTCGACATCTTCGGCGATACCGATCGGTTGGGTAATCGAACGGTCCGCAAGTTCAAGAGTCATACAAGTAGGAGTGAGCTCCGGAAGAGAAAGCTTTTTCCACACGGATAATGGCATGAGATTTATGCTAGCGCCAAGATCGGCCAAGGCTAAGCACTCATCCATTCCGGGAAAATCACATGGTATGAGAAATTTGCCAGGGTCTCCAAGTTTTTCGGGTAACTTTTTGAGGAGAACCGCCGAGCAATGCTCATTCAACGGAGTTCTAGCCATTTCACTTAATTTTTCTTTGTTTCCAATTAAAGCTTTAAGAGTCGAGGCAAATTTTGGCATAAGAATCAAAGCATCCGTGAGGCTAATTTCGAAACTCAAATCTTTAAAGATTTCGTAGAATTTCTCAATTTGGTCGTTAGCTTTTTCACGGCGCCTTTCATCATTACGTCTCGAAGGATACGGAATTGACGGTTTCAAGTTAGGCTCAGAGCTTTAACGCGGAGCAACATCGGGATCAGTATTTGGTACTTGGGGTGACTCTTTGGACAACCGAAGGTTGGACGTCTTTGGTACTTCCGTTATTAGTAGGAGGCACCGTGTCCTTTGTCACCTCGGTTTCACGTTCCACTACTTTAGGAGGAGAAGAAGAAGTAGTAGGAATCGTGGGTCCTTGATAAGCAACACCGCTTCGGGTGGTAATACCCTTCAAATCTACCTTCGGGTTAGTAATGGTATTACTAGGGAGTGTCCCTGAACCTGAAGTAGAAGCGGTATTGGAATTCACGAATTTGGAAAGCATGTCCGTTAAATTGGTCATTTGATTTTGCAAGTTTTGGTTTTGGTCTTGCATGTTTCTCATAACCGCATCATTAGCCTTGACGTAGCTTTCAAAATCGGTCTTTGTCACACCTTGTGTTTGCGGAGCCGGAGCTTGGTAAGGTTGAGCTTGGTGAACCGGGGGTTGATTAATCGGAGGTCGATAAATTTGGCCTTGGTTGTAATTAGTCCCCCGGTTTTGGTTGTAACGGTTTTGGTTATTTCCTTGGTTTTGAACGGGAGGAAAACCGGGAGGTCGAATTTGATTAGCAATCGGGGCTCGGTAACTGGTATTTCCTTGATTGAAATTAGCTGCGGCGGCTTGGGAAACATACTCTTGAATATTGTCACGATAAACGTTGCCATCGGTGGCGGGACAATTTCGGTAAGAATGAGCACCACCACAAGTAACACAACTTTCCTCGACCGCTTTTACGGGAGCGGGAGCTTGGGTTTGATTTTTCTTATCGAGAAGTAAGGCTTTCACCATATCTTTAAGTTCGGCAACATCGGGAGAAATACCGGGGGTGGAAGTGCTCGAACTCACTTTGGCAACAACCGGTTTGTTACGTGAATTACGAACTTTGGATTTGCTCTCATTGTTCTTTATACAATCTCGGGGGCATTTTATCCCAAAAGTTACCACCGCGGCGGAATTCAGCGATCTTGTCATTAGCAGTTCTAAGCATTATAGAAGTATCGTGTTGATGTAACATCCAAAAATCCTATGTGTGGGCATGCCCAAAGAAGATCATTGATTGGTCTCATACCTTTTGTAAAATGTTTCATTCAAATGTGTTGATGAATCTCGTGATTTCATTTCTAATGATTTATGGTTTTGGAAGTAGGGAAGAATTTGTTGATGAATTTCGAAACAAGATCAACCCATGTAAGAATCGATCGAGTAGGTTCTTTTTCAAGCCAAATCTGGGCGGCACCCTCGAGGGAAAATGGGAAAAGCATAAGCTTTCTGACGTAATCGGGACGTTCGGGAACTTCATCATAGAAGTGATCTTGTTGAAATAACGGATGTGAGCATGAGGGTCTTCTTTGTCATGTCCGAAAAATTGTTTGTTTTGAACGAGGGTAAGCAATCTGTGCTTAAGATCAAAGTTGTCCGTGGTGATCTCAGGCATAACGATGACATCCTCGTAACCCACGGTAGGTGCTTCGAGTAATTGAGCCATAGTACGATTATCGTCTATCGTAACTTCATGTTGGGAATTATTCATTCCTGACTTAGTACCGTTAGTGATAATACTTAGTACCGATAGTTATAGTTAGTACTGACAATACAAGGTGTTAAGTACTGATCAGTTAGTTAGTACCGTTAGTAGAAAATAGTTAGTACCGTTTAAGAGATATGTATGAGATATTATAGGAAAAGATATGTATGATCTTTTATGAGTTTTGTAAGTCTATTAGGGTTTATCCTTGATCTATAAAAGGAACCCTTATGGCATAGTTGGAGATATCAGTTCAATATACATCTCATACAATCATATCTCATAGTTAGTAATCTGTAATCACTTTAGAGATAATAGAAAAATCCCAAGTTTAGTTTATTCATTGTTATTCTTAATACTAATTGTGTAGATTCCGCATATACATCAGTATTCATAGTCAGTGTTCTATATAGTCAATCTGTATTATTCAAGTGGCTAATCACCCTTAGAAGGCTGCAAAGATTGTTCAGTTTGGGACTTCTCAAGTGGTATCAGAGCCTCCGTAAGAAACTCTGGGTAAGGAGAACAAAAACAGTTATAAATCTCTATCTTACAAAACTAATCTACTGTCTGGTTCACATGATGAAATTCCACACCACAATCCAACAACATCTTCATACACAAACACCAACACAACCAACAACTCATACTGTATCAAACATCAAACTTCCTATTTCAAAAAAGGGGAATTACGATATATGGGGCCATGAAAATGGGTTCAATTATTTGGCCCATACAGTGTATTCCAATCTGGGAGTGTATACCAAATGGGGAATGGTCCTGTATCATTCAACACACAGATACACAACGGTCAAATACAACGGTTCTGCTCATAGGATGCAGAAGGAAGATTCTAGCCAGAGAAAGAGAAAGAAAAGTAAGACCACTTTGCTTATGGGCTTTACCAGAAGATATCTTCGCTAAATTTCATAAGCTGTACTGATGCAAAAAGAGGATTGTGGGATGCCAATAAAATCCAGATTTGGTGGAAATGACGAATCAAAGAAGATGCAAAAGTATATCTTAAAGCAACAGTTTGAAGGATTCTTTGTATCAAACTCAGAAGGGCTACATAAAGGCTATGACAGGTTCCAAAGTCTTCTGAGTCAATTAGAGATTCATGGGGCAGGTGTATCCACTGAGGATGCAAAATGGAAATTCTTAGATCTCCTAACTTATGCCTAGGTCTCAAGTTCCTTAATCATGGGACCAAGCCAGGAGTGGTCAGTTCAGCTTTGATGATCTGTATAATATCTAAGAGTTTTGAGAATGATGGTAAAAGACCCTAATGCTCATCCTATAGCTACGCAAAATGTAGCATGTGTCTCTAAGTACAAAAGCGAGTACTAATGATGTTAGTTAACGCTTATAGTGTTTCCCTTTCTTCTGTGTCAAAACTCACAGTATGAACATAAACACTTTCATCATACTCCTTACTTGCAAATCAACCAGTTGCCCTCAATGGGATATGTGGAATTGAATAGCTTGATGAGTTTTTTTTTTTTTTTTTTTCGAATCTAGAAGAAATAGACTTGAAATGGCAGGTGGCCATGATTTCGATGAGAATGAAATAAAGTTCTACAAAATCGTCTGGTTAGAAAGCTACAATTTGATGCCAAGGGAAACAAGTTGGTTTTTGTTAAAACAAAGTTCGAATGCTACAATTGCCACAAGCAGGCCATTTTCTAGGAGTGCTTGAACCAAGGGATATCAAGATTGTAGGAGAAGAGATGCTTGGAACTCTGCAATAAGGATGGGAGAGATCTGGTAAGCAGGAAGACTCTAAGCATGGTGACATGGATGGAGAAGGTGTATATTGGAACCAGTCACTCTTAAGAAGAAGAAAGATTATGCTTTGTGGCTTGCCAAACAGCTCGGCTCAGACACAGAGATAACTTATGTCTATTGTTTAAATGAGTGTAAGAGTCCTTATGCATAAACTTAAAAAACTATATGATGCACAGAGAGAAACAACTTAGTGATGCAAGCATAGAAATAAAGGCATATACTCAAGGTCTAAAGAAAGTTGAAGCACAATTAGTTGCTCATCAACAAGGTCAACTTTGGTATGAGGAAAATATTTAAGGTTTATGAAAATTGACTTAGATGATAAAACAGATGTCCTAAACATAGCATAAGAAACTATTGGCAGAGCTCAAAAAAGAAAAAGAAGATTTAAAGCTAAAGTAGAAAAAATGGCACAACTATTCTAAAAAATCTTGGTACTGCGAAATTACACCAAATGAGTGCTAATGATAAATTTGGGCTTGGGTATGAGGATCACAGATATGATAGCATTTTGAGTTATGAAAATGAAGTTTTGCAAAGTGTATTTTTGAATAAGGAAAGTGAGTTGGAAAAACAACCTTTGTATGATAGGTTTGTTACAGCAGGAGGAATGCATGCTGTACCCCCACCCATGAACAGGAATTAAACTGTATCTGGACCTGATGTAGAAATAGATTACTCTCAATTTACATATGGTCCAAATCAGTCTCAACCTAGTGAATCTGAAACCCAAACTAGTGACTTTGATACTTGTAAATCAGATTGTAGTATTGAAACACATGAATCTTTGCCTAAACCAGCTGTAAATGAACATAAGTAGTAAAATTCAACTAGGTTAGGGTCTGATGCTCTATAACTGAGGACATATGAAGCAGATAATGAAGATGAGCATGTGCCTCAGACTACAAATGAACCTGGATTCAAACTAGTTTTTGCTAGTGCTAATAAAGCAAGTAAAAATCCTAGGAACCTGTTAAGATTAATTCACACATAGTAAAATCCTACAGTTGACAAGAAGGAATTGGATATGGGTTTACTGCAAGAGCATGTTTTGTATGTGGTAGTCTTAGTCATCTAATTAGAGATTGTGATTTCCATGAAAAGAGGATGGCTAAACAAGCTGAGTTAAACAATAGCATGAGGATGAAGTCTAGTCAAAGGGAGATTAGACCAATTTGGAACAATGTGCAAAGAGTGAATCATAAAAACCAATTTGTTCCTACAGCCTGTAATATACTAGAAGGCAAAATTCACAGTTATTTACTGCTAGAGCTAGCGGTACTAACAAAGTTAGTACTGCTAGGCATGATTTGAACAGACAGGCAGTACTAACTAATGCTGCTATGAAAGTTAATACTGTTAAGCCTATTGTGAATAGAGTTAGACCAGCAAATGTTTTTTATAAAACTCATTCACCATTTTCAAGGTCTTTTATTAACACAACAGCACTTAGAACAAATTTTTCATATAAAAAGGTTAATACTGCTGAGGTAAATGCAGTTAGTGCTGTTGGGGGGAAAAGGGAAACTGCTGTTAAGCCCTCAGCAGGTTGTAATTAGAGACAAAAAGGACATTACTGGCAAAATATCTCCAAATACAATAGTGGATCAAGTCTTAGAAATTGTTTCACTTTCAAAGATCCACTAGGCAGACTCAAGCCTAAACAGGCTTGGGTCCCTAGTGTTTCTTATCTTCTTTTATTTGATGTGCAGGATTATCCACACAGAGCTTTAAAGCACAAAGGGATTATTGATAGTGGATGTTCCAGGCACATGACTGGAAACAAGGCCTACCTTGCTGCATATCAAGACTTTAATGGTGGCCCTGTTGCTTTTGAGAGGACTGTAAAGGTACATAACTGGTCAAGGGGTAAAATAAAAACAGGAAAGATAGATTTTGAGGATGTGTGCTTTGTGAAAGAACTACAACATTTCAATCTCTTTTCTGTGTTACATATGTGTGACAAGAAGAACAAGGTTCTCTTCACAGACACTGAATGTCTTGTGTTGTCTTCTGACATTA
This sequence comes from Tanacetum coccineum, assembly GCA_026074375.1. Lineage (NCBI taxonomy): Eukaryota > Viridiplantae > Streptophyta > Magnoliopsida > Asterales > Asteraceae > Tanacetum > Tanacetum coccineum. The sequence goes on along the minus strand of BQNB010131829.1, from coordinate 6,439 downwards.
AGTTGCTTGATGAAAATCAAGTATTACTTAGAATCCCTTGACAAAACAATATGTACAGTTTCAACTTAGAGAACATTGTTCCTTCTGGAGGTTTAGCTTGTTTGATTGCAAAGGCCACAGTTAATGAATCTAACAAATGGCATAGGAGGTTGGGTCATGTTAACTTTAAAAACTTAAACAAGCTTGTGAAGGGAAACCTTGTAAGAGGTTTACCTTCAAAGATTTTTCAAAATGACCACACCTGTGTTGCTTGTCAGAAAGGAAAGCAACACAAGGCCTCCTGTAAGGCTAAAATAGTAAGCTCTATTAGTCAGCCCTTACAGCTTTTGCATATGGACTTATTTGGACCTACATCTGTAAGGAGCATAAACCATAAGACTTATTGCCTGGTTATCACTGATGATTTTAGCAGGTTTAGTTGGGTGTTCTTTTTAAGAACTAAGGATGAAACTAGTGGAATCCTTAAGGACTTTATAAGACAAATAGAGAACCAATTAAATCAAAAGGTTAAAACTATTAGATGTGATAATGGTACAGAATTTAAGAACATGGACATTATTGAATTCTATGGGTCAAAAGGGATCAAGAGGGAATACAGTAATGCCAGAACTTCACAACAAAATAGAGTTGCTGAGAGAAAGAACAAGACCCTTATTGAGGCTGCTAGAACAATGCTAGCAGATTCATTTTTACCTAACACTTTTTGGGCTGAAGCAGTTAGTACTGCTTGTTATGTCCTTAATAGGGCATTAGTAACCAAGCCTCAAAACAAGACACCTTATGAACTTATAACTGGTAAAATACCAATCATAAGTTATATAAGACCTTTTGGGTGCCATGTGACCATCTTGAATACCATTTTTGAAGGGAAGTCTGATGAAGGGTTTTTAGTTGGGTATTCCCTAAATAGCAAGGCTTTTAGGGTATACAATTTAGAAACCAAGAGAGTTGAAGAAAACCTGCATATAAACTTTTTAGAAAATAAACCAAATGTTGCAGGGAAAGGACCAAATTGGTTGTTTGATCTTGATTATTTAACTAAATTCTATGAATTATCAGCCTGTGAGATCAGAGAATCAAGCTAACAAAACTACCGGTCCAGAAGAAGCTAACCATAGTGAGGTACACAAGATAATATTGATGCAGGAAATTCTAAAATGGAAGCTGACCTTGCTCAAGACTACTTTGTACTGCCAATACAGTCAAGAGCTCAGAAGCAAAGAATGAAGGTGAAAAGCCTAATAAGGATACTGGTTTAAAGACAAATGAGGAGCAAATAGATTAGGAGGATCAAGCCTTTTTGGAAGAGCTTGAAAGGCTTAAAAGACAAGAAAATGAGGCTAATGATGCAGTTGAAGCTCTTAGAAAGGAGTTTTCTCAAGAAGCTGAGGATTTGCTTCTTCAAGCAGGAGCTTCTAGAGCTACCAGTACTAACACAGTTAATACTGTTCGTACACCAGTTAGTACTGCTAGTTCTTCTAGTGGGCCATCTTTCCCTGATCTAACCTACTATGTTGACCAAGATGATTCTCAAATACCTGCTCTTGAGGATATTTATGACAATCCAAATGATGGTATTTTTACCAATGCATCTTATGATGATGAGGGTACAGTGGCTAACTTCACTAATTTAGAAACCACTGTGAATGTTAGTCTTATTCCCGCTTCAAGGATACACTCTATTCATCCTACAACTCAAATTCTTGGAGATCCAAAATCAGCAGTTCAAACAAGGAGCAAAGTGTGTCTAGGAGTGTGTATAGGTTATCTATGAAACACTGGATTTTTAACAATGCAAATGGTACTTTGATTGTTAATAAAAATTTTGGTGTTCATAAAGTTGAACCCATAATCA
>BQNB010131828.1:0-18724 GCA_026074375.1 Tanacetum coccineum | reverse complement strand
TCGGAGTGTGATGAACAAGTAATTCTTGTTCCTTCTTTTCCTTCTAACTCTGTTTTAGGTACAAAGGTACATGAAGCTTCTGACATGGTGGAGAGCAGTTCAGATTATGCAGAGGAACTTGCTAGACTTCAAAGACAAGCATTTGAAGCCAATGCTACGGCTGAGAAGCATCTTAGTCAAGCTAATCTTGTAGCCATTGTTACTACTGCTGGTGTGTATGATGGTCCTACTGAATCCTCTACTCCTGTTTTTACACCTGTTCATACTGATGCAACGTCACTTCCTCCTGGTCATTCATTGGGCTCAAGTGAACATTCTTCAAGATATCCTTCTCCTTCTGACCTTGCAAATTCCATGTCCTCATCTTCAGAAATGGAGGATATACACCACCATTCTGACACTGGCATTTTCTCCTCCGCTTCATATGATGATGATTTTGGTGGTGCTGTCACCAACTTAGCAACAAGTGTAGTTGTTGATTCTGTTCTTACTAAGAGGGTGAACAATATTCATCCTCAATCACAGATACTTGGGGATCTCACTTCACCTGTTCAGACTAGAGGTATATTGAAGAAGTCTAAATTTGGTGCAAGTGCTCTTGTTAGCTATGTTCATTATCAACAACGGAACAATCACACAGACTATTTACATTGTCTGTTTACTTGTTTTCTATCCCAAATTGAACCAAGCAGTGTTGCTCAAGCTCTTAATGATCCTGCTTGGATTGAAGCTATGCAAGAGGAGATGCAACAGTTTGTTAATCAGGAAGTATGGCAGCTTGTCCCTCTACCAGATGGAAAAATTGCTATTGTGACAAAAATGGATTCTAAAGGAAACATAAAAGAGATGCTAGAGGTATAGTGTGTCAGGAATAAAGCTAGGTGGTGGCTCAAGGTCTATAGGCAAGCGGAGGCTTGATTATGACTGAGGTATTTGCTCCAGTTGTGAATTGAAGTATTAGTTATTCCTTGCATTTGCCTATAATATGGGAATTATGGTATATCAAATGGATGTCAAGAGTGCTTCCTATTATGAGAAATTGAAGAAGAGTTTATGTTTACTAAACCTAAAAGATTTGAGATCCTCATTTCCCTAAGCATGTTTACAGAGTTGTGAAAGCTTTGTATGGTCTTCATCAAGCACCAAGGGCCTGGTATGCAAGATTGTCTACTTTTCTGTTAAAGCATAATTACAGAAGAGGTACAATAGACAAAACTCTTTTCATTAAGAAGAATTCTAGGGATATCATACTAGTTCAGGTCTATGTGGATGACATTATTTTTGGGTCTACAAACAAGGCCTGGTGTGATGACTTTGAGGTCTTGATGAAAGGAGAATTTGAGATGAGTGCTATGGGTGAGTTAACATTTTTCTTAGGCTTACAAGTGAAACAGAAGCCTGATGGGATCTTTATCAGCCAAGACAAGTATGTCCAGGACATACTTAAGAAATTTGATATGGAGAGTGTGAGACCTGCAACAACACCCTTTGAAGCTTCCAAGCCAAAATCCAAGGATGAACCTGATGATGCTGTTAATGTTCACTTATACAGATCCATGATAGGTTCCCTCATGTAATTGACCGCTTCAAGGCCTGATATTCAATTTGCAGTGAGTGCTTGCTCTAGACACCATGTTACACCTTTGACTTCCAATTTGAATGCAGTCAAGAAGATCTTTAAGTATCTTAAAGGCCAACCTAAACTAGGTCTTTGGTACCCAAGAGATTCTCCCTTTGTGTTGGAAGCATATAGTGATAGTGACTATGCTGGTTCTCATGGTGATAGAAAATCAACAACTGGTGGATGTCAATTCTTGGGTAGAAGGTTGATTTCATGGCAGTGCAAAAAGCAAACCATTGTGGCTACTTCTTCACATGACGGCAGAATATGTGGCTGCTAATTGTTGTGTAGGTACTTTGGATTCAAAATTCCAATGTTTCGTTTATGGGTTCAACTTATGAACCACCAAATTTTTTATGGATAATCAAAGTACCATTTGCATTCGTCAAAAATCAAGTTTTTCACCAAAGAACAAAGCACATAGAAATTTAAGCACCTTTTATTAGGATGCAATGAGAAAATTTATTCAGGTGCTTAAAGATTACACACAGATGAAAATGTGGCTGTTTTATTAACAAGGCATTTGATGGACTTAGGTTTAACTCATAAAGTGGTTCTATTAGGTTGCTTAATACTAGATGCATGTTAAAGGAGGATTTTTTGTAAAATTTTCTAAAGTAGTAGGTTTTTCTTGTATGTTTACCACTTAGTTTTCCACAATATTTTTCTCTTTGGTAGTTTTTATCATTTTTCTCTGATACGTTTTAGTTGATTATGGTAGTTAAAATTTTCTTTTTCATTTTATATGTTTTGTGTGTGTTTCTAACCTTTTGCAGATCGGATGATTTCTGAATGTGAATTCAAATAGAGAATGTGGGCCTTTATAATTGATCGATAAAATACTCATTTTGGGTTGATTAAGTGTCTTTTCTGGTGTTGCAAGAGTTCCTACTGGTAGCGTTACTGGTTCCTACTGATAGAACAATTCCTACTGGTCTTGTTAGTTTTCTTTGGGGTTAACTTTTCTTTGAGCGGGTGTCTTAAATTGAGTTTTACATGAATTCAAAGTTTTAGTTGAGACAATTCAGGCATTTAATTCATCAAAGGGTCACCTAATTAAGAAGGGATAATTAATCTTTCCTATAATTTTAACAAAAACCTAATTTTAACAGCCTTTTTTTTACTCACTCCACGCAATCTTGAAAAACTCGATTTCCACTACCAACCAGTAGTAACTTACTCTTACAAACATACACCAGCACTAACACTCAACCACATTCTTTGTAATTATCAAATCAATGGCCGCAATTAAGTATCGTGATGAGCACAACAAGGTGGGTTTCTTGGAGAAACCAAAAGGAAGTGATGACTATCACCAAATTCTTGACTTTTTGCGGTGTTCGCACATCAGGTATGCACTTTACCCATGATTCCCTTCATCTATGACTCTTCTGGTCAAACAGTTCTGGTCCAACGGCCTCTATCAGAGCTTCCTATGGAAGGCCCTCCCAAGCTATATTGGCCAACATTGATTGACTACTTATACTATAACTGATATCATTAGTTAGGAGTCAACTTCAATTGATGATGAGTGTGGGTTGAGGACTTGTCCCCATAGCTGACATATACTTTAGGTATGGACATCTTGGATACCCCACGTGTAGGCAAGCTGGACCTTTCTTCAAAAAACAATTATACCTCAATGGAGGTTCTTAGTTCACACTATCATGCATTGTCTCAGTACCAAAACAGGTAGCTGGGATCAATTTGGGAGCCAATTGGCTATTGCTATTATTTGTTTGACTGGGGGGAGGAGGTATAATTGGTCAAGCTATATTTTCAAAGGGATGCGTTAAAAACATCAACAATCCTAAAAAGGTTTTTGTGTTTCAGGTTTCTTCAAATGATTTTGGAAATTGAACCTAGGAGTACAAAATAATATCATGTTTTTAAACTGACAAGCAAACTGTTTGCTAACATGAGGTTAAATTTTCAAGGAAACCACATGCCACTTTTGGCTACTATGCTTCCCCCTGCTCAAGCTGCTATTGCAGGTGAAAGTTTAAGGGAAGATGCACCATCTAACCCTCAGACTGTCCCTGCAACCATCACTGAACCTGATCACTCTCATGATCATGCATCCACAACACCCAGACCATCCACTACTACTTCTGGTGCTCCAGTGAATGAGCAGGATCCCTCTTCAGACCCCAACATTGCATCTTCTTCAAGACCTCTTGAGTCTACTCCTGACCTATTCACTTCCCACAAAAAATGGGGTGGGGAAAAGATGAAACAATGGGAGTTTCTTTTCTATACATCACTCCTAGGTCCACTAAAGCTCCACCTGAAATGTATACCTCAGGAGGTGCGCTGAGGACCTTGATAAAATAACAGGCATTGTCTTCTCTAGTGTCACTCTTGTGCAGAGAGAAGGTGAATACTCAAGAATCTGAACTAAAAGAACACAAGCTGCGGTTCAAGGAGGTAGTAGGGAAAGTTGGTTAAGAAGGTGAAATTTTTTGGAGGATTAAACTTCATAGTAGGAAAAAGGACAGTTTGTGATGGAGCTGATTCTGACAAGGAAAGGATGCTGAGCTAGATGTGTACTCTTATCAAGCTGGCTATGCAGCAGCCATATCAGTGCTGGAGCTTCAGTTGTTCTGCTGGTGGTTCTCATTGTAAGCTGATATTCCAACTTGTTCCTTGTTCCTACTGATGAGTTTGCGGTGGTTCTGATGGTTCTGCTGGTGTAATATGGTCTTTATGCTGATCCTTCAACAAGGGTATTTCTCTTTGATGGAAGAAAGACCTCCAGTCAGAGAAGAACATTGGGCAGAAGAGAGGAAGACATGTTAGGTGTAGAAGCTGTTCGAGGGAATGTATAAAGAAGAGCAGGCTGGAGTTGGAAAGAGAGAGAGGAGGAGTTATGCTGAGGTAAAGACACAACATTGATGTATTGAAGTCAGCAAATTACTATACAGATTCTGATTGGACAAGAAAAACAAAATGATAGTAGTGGGTAAATGTTCATGACAAATCAAGGTCTTACTGCTGTCTTTTGGGTACCGTTGTTAATTGAAGATTACTTTGCTGAAAGTTTGGTTGCTCTGATTGCATAAAAGAAGAAGAGAGTTTTTAGTTGCACAGAGGTTTCGGGACATGCTGAATAAAGCCTATGACCTTTGCAACACAAATGGCTTATATGCGAACCTTTATGATGAATTCAAAGTCCACATTTTATTTACCCACACGCCTGTTAAGGTTGTAGAGCACTTATGTAATCACAAGCAACTCTAAGAGAGACTCCAACAAATGAAACTATTATTTACGCGGAATATAAACAACAGAGTTAAAGAATTACTAAAAACAATGATCCTCTATGGATCTTTTCTATTGATAATCAATATGTTTTTCTTGATGAGTTCTATCTCTGCCTTCATTCAAGGCCGTAGGTTTCTTAAATACGCATGAAACCCTAATTCCTTGTTTCCTTAAGACTCGCTAAAAGCTAAAGTGATAAGTGTTATCACTTCCTAGGATATCTCACGCCTATCCTTAGCACTAACTAACTTTACTATTAACCTGGAGTAAGCATAATACTACCAGGACTAATATTGTTCTACCAGCAGGAATAATACTACCAGTACTAATATTGTTCTACCAGCAGGAATAACTTTTGTCCTGCCAGTACTAACTATAACATTATCCTTACCAGTAGGAACTACATACCTACCAGCAGGAACTTTTACTCTACCAGTAGGAACTACATACCTACTAGTAGTCACTATCTATTACAAAATTCCTAACAACGTCACTCCACCGACATTTAGATTTATCAATTCCATGTTGGGCTTATAAAGAAATGGGATGGCCTGGCCCATAAAATGGGTTACGGGCTGGCCCAATAAGATCTGAGGGCATCGTTAGACTCGTTTTCTCGTGCTCTTTCCAATGGCATGCTCGGGGACTTTTTATGACTTTGTCGCGATCTTGAATATTAAGCATTCTTGATTGACACAAACCCGTTAATTCCTGTTTTTGCATTGTTTTTAATTCGTTTTACCTGCAAGACATAAAAACACTAAACAAACATATTTGCAAGATAATTATCCATATTTTAGCATTTTTATTCCGATTAATAGTGTTTTACGGGGTACAAAAGATGTGTATTTTAGCACACATCAAACTCCCCCACACTAAGCCATTGCTGGTCCCACACGTAATGTGAATAAAACACGCCCGGAAATAAATAATTTTAAAACCCCCCTTAACTTATGACCCCTCACAATCAAATAAGAACATAAAAGGTCCATTAAGAAGGTTCAAAAATCATTTATCTCGCAAGCACCCCCGCTTTAACCACTTATTCAATAATAGATAAAAACTAAGATAAAAATTAAATAACATTATTTAAATGGCTTTAAGAACGGGATTTCGTCATCTTTGATTTTCACAATCCCCAAACCAAGCTTAAAACGAAATCATAATTAAATATGAAATTAGATGCTAACACTACTCATAAATGTTAATTGTGTGCGCATAAGCCACTTTTTGCTTCCTTATTCCTAAATCCTCTAAGGATTTTATTATTATTATTGGTGACAAATAAATTATGTCCTTATTATCATAAAGGTGCTCGGTTTAGACCATAATTAGTTTGAAATCATTTCCTCAAGAGACGATATGGTGAGAATAAGGTCCACATTAATGTTCTAATTTCGCACGATTTAGGGGTTATCCTTTTTATTTCATCTGAAACAACTCAACTACGAGTCAAGAGACGGAGGCTTTATTTAGATAACCCCGAAGTCGAAATTTGGCTTTATTATTATTGTTGTTGCAACATTATTAAACCTCGGTCCTTTAAACAACTGCCACATCGGTATGCGAGCTGGCCATGGTCCAAGAGTCTTATTTCGACCTCGGTGATCCTTGACCTTTTTGAAGGCTGCAACATCGGTTGTGAGCCGGCAAGAGGCAGTAAACTTTTATCAGCCCACAGTTTTTATTATTATTATTTTTATTACCTCCACCCTTTAAACGACTACCACATCGGTTGTGAGCCGGCAAGAGGTAGTGGTTTTATTTCGGCTTTGGTTTATTACATAATTATTATTATAGCCAAATTTCAAGTCCTGTGGTCACAAGACTGACAAAACCTTAATGTGTACCTTAATTTCACCAGAAGAAATCTCTATGAAGGGATTTAAACTAAGAATCGTAAAAACCAAAGCAACTTTATTTATTTAACAATAATATAATGTTTATTAAGCTGATGGGAGCAAAAAGCCACAATTAACCTCTATGAGCTCTAAAGAGATCCAACTACTCCACGCTTAGCATCTAACTTATATCCAACTCTATCATTTTTCGTTCTTTGCAAAATTTTAAAGTTTAGCAAATGCTTAGTCTCGAAAGCTAAAGGAAAAGCTAGAGTTAAGAACTCGGTCAAGTCAAAAGCTACCTAGTTCAACGGGGCCTACTTTTTTTATATTTTTATATTTTCATCATTTTTTTCATCATCATTTTTTTTTAATTTATATATATATATATATATATATATCATAATAAAACAATAAAATTTTAAAATTTTGGTCAAAACGGGGTTGCGTGGGAACACATATAGGCACAGGTATGATCACATTTCGGCAGAAATCCCCCCACACTTAGAATGGAACATTGGCCTTAATGTTCAAAAGCATCGGGTTTGACCCCCACACTTAGGAACGAAAAAGGCAAATGCAAAAAATTCCAAGTGTGAAAGGGTAACAATACATATATAAATGATCAGGATCAAAGATTCCAATAAGCAGAAGATTAAAGACCGGAGGATTGGAGGATTGAAAACAAGCACGGGTCTTCACGATCTTAAGGAATCCTGCAAAAATGGTACCACACAACAAAGAAAGAAGCACGCCCCCACACTTGGGCTATAAAATCACACTCATTTATTAAGAAAATAGAAAGAAGAAAAGACACGGGTTGCCTCCCGAGAAGCGCTTGTTTTTGTACGAGTCTCTAACTTGACTCTCCCCGAATTTCTTTGTCCTTGGGGTGAAAACTGACCGAAGATTCGGTCATCAATGAAATTTCACTTAAAATATGACATTTATCGATCAAGAAATTATTAATCAGAAGATACGGAGATTTTCTCATGGAAGAGAAAACTCCATCTATAATGAGAATTTCGGGATCGAAAACCTTGTCTTCATTTCCAGAGGGAAATGGAAGCAAAGTGTCAAACACTTGATAAAGGGTGGGAATGGTAGGTAAAACATTAGGCACATGAACATAAAGTTCTCTTATCGAATTATCAGAAATATCATCCACCACTTTTGTAGTCAAAACTCCCGTATCGGGCTCAATATCAAAGTAAACATCATCATCTGGGGTTTTTTAAGAGGACGAGGAGATGATAGAATATTATAAAAATCAACGTGAAATGATTCATACTCAAGAAGGGAAATAGAATCATCGTTAAGTAATTCTTCAAGAAAAAGAGCATCCCCCTCCGAGTCATAGTCGTCATTCTTAATACCCGGTGGTATCGAGTCATCTGGAGCAAGAAATATATCGATCTCCTTCATAAGAGAGTCACTATTCTCGACGGGGATAGGAGATGTGGAGAAAGATTCGATAATAGCATCAGGAATCTCATAATTAAGTTCTTCCGGAGAGTGAGGAGATGAATCATCATTCAACAATTTTTCAATTAGACGAATATCTTCTTCCGGATCTAAATCGGTTTCAACAATTCCCGGTGGAATTGGATCGATAGGAGCGAGTTCACCGGCGAACTCCTCGATAAGAAAAATTATCAAATTAGCATGATTAAGTAAAGATTGTACTGAATCAGGTATGGCATCTAAGTGATCAATTTCTTTTCCTGGTGGAATAGAAATGCTATCATCTAAACCCATATTTTTAGAAGAAGAATCATCAAAAACGGGCATATCACACTCATTCTCGTAATTGGTTAAATCCTTAGACTCACTTGGGATTGGGACAAGGTTCTCAACACTAGACTTTATTACTTTGTCTGATTCCTTTTTAGGAATAGCGCTAAGATGCTCGTCCCCCATACTTAGAGAGTCCTCGGGCTCTATGGTTGGTAAGACATGTGTGATTGCAATAGGGGATTTCTTAAAAAAATTACTCACTTGAATAGAATACTCCTCGTCATCATCATCATCATCATCGTAGTAAATAGGAGGCTTCCAATATTGAGAACTAACTTTAGTTGTCTGCTCTTCCTGCTTTAGCTGATTTGAATTTTCATCAAGAGTTTGTAAATCTTTAGAAAATTGAAGTAGCAATTCTTTCATACTTTTTGGTTTTTCTTCCAAAGTTTGCATAACTTTAAGAATTCTCTCCTCAGCTAGCAATACAGCCATACTCTTTTCTTCAGGAGGTTGATCATTATTATTCAAATAGGTTCGCGTAGCTTTTATTAGTTTTTCTATATCTAGCAACATTTCCATACTCGTTTCCTGAGGAGGTTGATGAATGACGGAATACTGCGGGGGTTGGAATTGGTCAAAACAGAAAGAATTAAAATTATAGCAAAGATTAGGTTCATAGTAATTTTGATTCATCGGTTGACACTGAAAACTCTCGTGAGGACCCCCGCAGTTTTCACAACAAAAATATTGATGTGGATAACTAGGTGGATTTTATGGAAAATAATTGTTATCAAAGTTTTGATTGAAACTCGGGTCCTGAATGTAGACAAACGAAACTTAAGGTGGATAATCATAACCATAGTGAGCATCATTCCCACATAACTCACAAGAGTACGTCTGGGGTTGTGGAGAGTGGTAGGAAAAATTTATAGGATTATTAAAAGAATTTGGATTTGGATCATAAACATTAAAAGTGCATTTCGAACAAAATCCATTATCAAACTTACTTTCACACCACACACAAAAACACAGTAAACAACAATACTGATCATCATCCATCCGGTTTTTACAATAAAGACAATGACGATAGTCGAGTGATGCCATAAGAATTAAACGAGAGAGGAAAAGAAGATTATTTTTGGATTTTATGAAAGAGAAAAATTAATCAAAGAAAAATATTTTTGGTTCTGATAGTTGAAACTACACGGTAGCTCTCTAGAAAACGTACAAAGAAGCAGAGGAACGGGTAAGCGCGAAGCTTTTAAAAACCTTCTCCTTTCGGGTCGAAGTTCGTAGGATCGACCTTCCTTATACCTCTCTTATAGTTTGTTAACTAAAGATGAGCCGAAACGACAATTAACAAACGGTTATTTTCAATATTAAAATAAAAGAAAATAAGAATAGAAGTGTAAAATATTTTTGTATTTTTATCATTTTTAATACTATTTTTAAAACTAAAAATTCAATTAAAACTATTAAATGAAAACTGAAAATTATGAAAAAATTCAAAAAAATACTAAAACTTATTCAAAAGGTTTTGGAAGAAAAACAAAACTCATAGCTTATTCCAATAAGCTGTGAAAATTCAATTAAGCAAATAAGCCTAAAACTGAAAATGAGGTTAAATATTTAATGTTGCAAAGAGTTAATGAAAAAGACCCAAGGGCGCAGTGGTAGTGTGTGTGTGTTGTGAAGGTGAGGTCGCGGGTTCGAGTCCTGGACCTTACCTTTTTGCGAAACATTTTTTTTAATTTCTTTTAAAAACAATTGTAGAACAAGGAAAAATAAGCAACTTTAAAAAATGAACTTTTTGACAAAACTTATTTTTAAGCTATAAAAAAGCACAAAAGAAGCTGACAGTATGCAAAACTAGCTAGATAAGACTTATAGGCAATTAGCTTAATCTGTTTGATCCTTTTAGGCTTAATAAGAAAATGCAAAACAACTAAGTTGATGATAAACCTTAAGCTAGACTAAATAAGCACCTAGGAGCTAAAAAATAAGAAAATAAATAAGCTGGAAAGCAATCAAATGCATAAAGACAGATAGATACTACAAACACTATTAAAGGATTAAGACCACTAATTTAAGCTAAGCATAAGGACTAATAAGCAATGATATTAAGCTGTAAACTAAAAACAGATGAAGATTGATACTTGAAAAACACATAAAGGCTAGAATTAAGAAAATTGGATAAGAGATTAATCTAGGAAAAGGGGTTTAAAAGAGATAGACTACCCTAATTATTTTTTGCTTTTTGAAAATGAAGGAACAAATTGCAACTTAATTATAGACTCAATAAGCAAAATGAAAAACTAAAAACTAAAAACAGATGGAACTTATCATGTAATAAGCTAAATCCAACAAAATTAACCCTGAATTAAGCTATGAATCTACCTTAAATAAGTTGCATAAACAGCCCCTAAAATCCTTCAAATGGCTTAACTAACTTTGAACATAAGATCTCAAAGGGCATTTTAACTTCAAAACAGATAAACATTTGATGTAATAGAAACTCATTTGGACATATAAACTACAACTTAAGCTAGCTTTTAAGAAAATTGACAAATGAGCTTTTTGAGCAACCTTTAAAACTGCATAATTGAGCATTTGATAACACAGACTTAAAAACTTTAAAAAAATAACTCTAAACTTATTAAAACTATCTTTTAGACCTAATTAGAGCTTTTTAAAACTGACTTGAAAACCAAAATTGACACAAGCAGTCTTAACTTATGTTAAAACTGCTTATGCCAAACACCCCTTAAAATCCTTAAAACCAAATTTTAAACTTAAACAGTTCCTAATAAGCTCTTATGAATTCAAACAGATGATAAACGAAGCATAACAATGAAAATTAAACTAAGATTTTGGACCAATAGCACCTCATAATAAGCTAAACTAAAATAAGAAAATTTAACTAATGAGGCCAGATTTTATCTAAACTCCACTTAAACTTAAAACTAAGCTTTAAACTAACATGATAAGCTAATAACAGGCAAAATAAGCATATATTAGCATTAATAAGCACAAATAAGCAGAATTATAAGCAAAACAGATAACAAACTAACCAAAGTAAAAGAGAAAGTGTACCTTAGTCCTTTACTTAAACATAGACATAAATGCTCAAAAGAGCTTATCAACTAGCTCTAGCTTATCAAAGATAAGCTGATAAGAAAGCCATAAGCCCATCCCTTTTTGGCTTATCATCCATAAAACTCCAAACCTTAAAACTTAACCAATTGATTTAAAAATGAACAAACATGATCAAATAAGCTTTTAAGAGCTTATTTGAGCTTAAAGAAGGCATGAGAACACATTTTAGCTTATTGAGTAAACTACTTAAGTAAAAAAAACTATGTTTAAAGGCACAATAGATTTAAACTGAAAATTGTTTTCATTAATAAAAAGATTAGTACATTAAGATAAATTTCATTACAATTAGCATAAAATAAGCTGGAAAATAAGCAGTAAATCTACTCTACTCCTAAACTAATCCTACACTAGATGCCTCTCTGTGTGTGAGTTGCTTCACTATTTATAGTTAGGGGATGAAGCTTCTAGGACTTTGAGACGCTCCTCACCTTCTCATCCTGACCCTTCATCTTTCAATCCATCATTAGCACCCTTAGATCACGTACACGTTTCTTAACCAATCAAAACCTTAAGGATTGCCAGCGTGGCTATGTGACTATTAGGCGCGTCAGGGGCTTATCCTTCTAGAAGCATACGTGTGAGAGAGTGAGGATTTACCCTGCATGCATTTGTGTAAAAATGGGAGGGAGGGAAAATGTATAAGATGTACAGTAACTTGATCCTGCGTGTTTATTCATTGACTTTGTCCGGGTATATGTTGGGCTTTTACTTTGTATTGGATTGGGCCATAAATGGGTAGAAGGTTAAATGGATTTTGGACTTGGTTTTGTTATAAGTAAATTTAAGATTTAGGCTTATGTTTATAAAGATACAATGGTAATGGGCTGACCCGGCCCAATAAAATGGGTACGGGTTGGCCCATTAAAGATGTATATGCCTTCAGCTTCGATTTTTCACACTCTTTCCATTTCCGTGTTCGGTTTTGTTTGATTTGCCTTTGATTTTGTCCTTTTATTTAATATCCGTACCTTCAAGACACAAATTATAAAATACACATATACAATGCATTTTTTAATCTGTTTTCGTCCATTATTGGTCTTTTTAGCTCGTTTTAATAGGTAAATGGTATGTGTATTTAAGCACATACCAAGGACGCAAGTGATCGTTAATGATCTTCATGATGAAATGAGGTTCATCCTCAATCACATTCTCGAGCGCCTCACCACCCTCACCGACCAAAACTTTCCATAAGATATTTTGGTGAAGAAAATAAATTAATATTGTATGATAACATCAAATATAAATTTGATACTTTTTAGTGTCAATTTTGCCTTAAAAATACTTACAATTGTCTTATAAATACTTTAATTTGATACTTTTATGTTTATTTCACTATTTTCAGGTAAACATGCAAGTATGTGACAAGAAACGCGGGAAAAGGATGTAAATATGAAGAAAACACGAATTCTTACGAGACTTTACGGCGTAACACCTACGATAGTGTTACGCCATAACCTATTCAAGGAAAGACACGTCACCCAACAAGATTACGGCGCAACCACACGAGAAGATTACGCCGTAACATTATTATTATGGAAGGTTGAGTCATCCTAGTCAGCATTACGGCGTAACATGAACAATTAGTTATGCCGTAACATAATTTATGCCTACAACATGGAAAGCCTCGTCAACACTTTATGGCGTAACACTCTATAAGGTTACGCCGTAACATATTTGAAATCTATAAATAGAGGCCTCATTCAGCCAATTCATCATCAACCATTCCACCACAGATCTAAAGGGTGATCAAGGCCTCTATAGCTCGAAGAATTCTACTAGAAGTCCAAAGGAGATCACACTTAATTTACTTTTGTATTTAATCATTCATAAACGACTCCTATAAGAATTATGAGTTTTCCAACCATGATTATCTTTATTAATTCTTGCTTTGTTGTTGCCATGAGCGGCTAAGCATTTCAAGTTCTAGCCTAGTCATGAATATACTATCGTTATAATTCTTGTTTTCTGTTAGATCATGGTTTCACTGGATATACTTTTGACTATCGTGTAACCCTGGGTTTTGGTAGTATTGCGGATGGTATAGACCATGTTAATTCTGTTATTAGATTACTACTTGAACATGGGATTAGCAGGGTACTGGGATTGGATGATTATTCCAACCCTAGTGTAGGAGCTAACCCTGTTACCGCCTCTATCACTTAATATACTTAAAAAGCACAGGAACTCTTTCAGAGAGGGTTAATAATCGGTATAGGTTATTAGACTAGTTCTTGAGATAGTTAGGATTAATCACTATGATGTGGTTGCCCTACCTTCGTAACTTTCGAGGGATTCAGGATCACAAGAATTATATGACAGGCTAAAGATATCTATTCAGGTCTGTTGACTTTAGAAACCACTAATGAAACCATGATGTAACATTGCACAGGAAAACATAGTTATAACGATAGTAATGTAATGGCTAGGCTAGCAAGCTTCTCTCGCTGATTACTTCTATCTCTTTTAATTTTCGCATATTTACTTTCTTGTTTATCTCAAAATCGATCTTAAAACTACTTTCAAAACGTGACACTTTCAAATTGAAACTAATAAACACTTAGCTCTTGGGACGACCTCGGATTTACCATCTCTACACTACTCACGACCAGGTTCTTTGCCCGTTAGTGCGTTTGTAAAGGTAAAGCGAGTTTTATAAATTTAAAACTTGAATAGAATATATTTTTAAAAATAAAATACGCATTAAGTTTTTGGCACCATTGCCGGGGAGCTAATTAGGTTTTAAGTTTGAGTTTTGTATATATTTTATTTTTGTACATTTACTTTCTTGTAAGAGCACAATCTACTCGTATCTTGTGTTTAATTTTCAGGAATCATGGAAATGGAGCCTGATATTGAGAACATGGCGCTTGACGAGTACCGTGAGTATGAAGCTGGAAAAGAAAGACGATTATGGGATAATGTCTGATCTAAAAATAGTCCAACACGCTATAAAGGGGCAGAATTTAACTCTTCTCTCTGTGATAAGAGTGTAACTTTGGATTTTCCGCACTACTATGAGGACGCACTGCTCGACAAATATTACGCGTTACCTCCCCTACTTCCTTGTTTTCGACCCTCCCTACCACATAACGAACATGGTTATGAATCTCCTAATACGAGTAATAAAGTGGACACTGATAGCATGACAATAGCAAAATATAATTTGTACATTTCTAGATAAATAAAAATCCAATAAATGATCACTCCTGTAGTTTCACACCCTAATTTTTCACTCAACCACCAAACACACCTAACACTCCTATGGATAAAAAGGATTCTAATTTTTGATGAGATCTTGGATGATTTATTCATACTAAGAGCTGAAAACCTGAGGCGGATAGGGCAAGAGAAAGTTCAGAATGGGTGTGACATTGACACATCCAGGGATAGGAACCATGAAAGCGGTAATCATCTTAACTTTCCTATTTTTCCGCCACTAATGAATTTTCTTGTATTTATGAACAGGGTGTTGAATTGGAGAAAGAGGAGGCTCAGGTGGAAGATGATGATGATGGGGACACTTATGATATTTGGGATATTATGGTCGAGGACGTTGAACGGATTAAGTAATTTTTTATTGTCCCTGATGAAACAGACAAAGTAAACCTTTGATCCCGCAACCCATTCACATCACACTACCTATTGATGATTATGTAGCACCGGCTACTAAATCAATTTTGAATGAACTTTTGGAAGACAAGATCTTGAATGTTACCATGGTTCACAAGGAGGCTGATTTTAATCCTACTAAGGATATAGAGGAACTTGAAAGATTTCTCGCTAATGAACCTCAGTCAACGGAAATACAAGTGCATTCATTTATCGCTAGACCCGAGCCTTTCATTTATACTCAGCCAATGAATCCCTTATACGGAATATTTGAATCATATAAGTCATCAACCAAACCGTATAAGATAGATAGGGAAATGAAATCTCCTTCCAAGTATGGTCTTAAATCAACATTTCCCTACCTCGTAGCAAATTTACACCCGGTTGGTGTTTATTGCTATTTTCACCCACACTTGATCCCAAGTGAGGGGATGGATACCCGATTACCTAGTAAATAAGGGTGGAGTCAAGC
This sequence comes from Tanacetum coccineum, assembly GCA_026074375.1. Taxonomy (NCBI): domain Eukaryota; kingdom Viridiplantae; phylum Streptophyta; class Magnoliopsida; order Asterales; family Asteraceae; genus Tanacetum; species Tanacetum coccineum. The sequence continues at coordinate 3,021 of BQNB010131828.1, read as the reverse complement.
TAGAGACTCAAACAAAAATAAGCGCTTTGTGGGAGGCACCCCATGCCTATCTTTTAATTTATGTTTTATCTTGTTTCATTTCATTCCTACAGATTAGTTGGGGTTTGTATGTTTCTTACTTGGTTTTGCAGGGGTCTAACTGCAAGGGGATAGAATTCGAGGTCTCCTGGTCTCATTTTATGTGGTTAATTGTTTGCTGATATACAATAGGTTACGGCGTAACTCTTATAGTTAAGGCTTAATCAATGTTGTTACGGCGTCATGCTTTCTATGACTACGCCGTAACTTGATCTAATAAAATTTTCAAAAATTGGCAACCAATCATTACGGCGTAACTCATTCCATGGTTACGCCGTAATCCCTTTCTGCCACCATTATTTGTTTGAAATTTTACAAATCTGTGTATATTGGTAAATGAACTTTGTGGGATGTTCCCTGGAAACCCTCACGAGACTCCACTCGTCCACTTGGGCCACCAATTGGTTTAAAAGGCTTGTTGCATATGCTAAATGCAACTGTGATTCCTACGAAAGTGAGTTAGGTTTGTATAACTTGTATATTTATCTCTGAGCGATTTTATGCTTTTAGTTTGTTTTAGTGATCACAGGGGAAAATGAGCTTTGCTCATGATGGAGATGTTTCTGGATTTCTCCACCGGCTTACTATATTTTATATGTTCAGAAGCAATGCTAAAGGGAGTTTCTTGTTCTAATTCTACTCTTCCTCTTTATTTTATTTCCTTAATGTACAATAGGGACATTGTATAAAACAAGTAAGGGGATGGGAGTAAAATTATCATTTGACCTATTCTTGCTTTCGATTTTCTAGTTTCCTTTGAAAAACGGTGCCGATTTTAAAAATTTTGACATATTTTTCTTGTTAAACTAGAATTAATCTTTGCCGAATGCACATTAACCTTTATTATTACTTGGTGAGGTTTAAGCCTAATGTTCCGTTTTCATCTCATTATACAAAAATCCACCAAAATATCGAGTGTGCCGGCAGTATTGTAGACTTTAAAACTTGGCTTGTACATCATTTCGAGACCTAATTGATTAGCAGGAATAGATGGTTCAAGAAGGCAACATTTAGGAATTCACCCAAATAAGCCTATATGTGTGTGTTTATCGACTAGCTACACTGACTTGTCGACCTCCCGTGTTAAAAACCATTTGTTTGCACTCATCAATAGTGCAAGATACCCCTAGATCACCCTTGTTGAGCCAATCTATGTTTTCACCCAATATTATATCTTTTGTTACACCATTTCGCCTTAGCCAACCATGTAGTCTATATTTGTAACAACTCGAGTTTTACGATATGTATGACGATCGCATATTCAACTTTATAATTATTATTTTATAAGTTTCTATGATTGAACATCGACAGGAAAAAAATTTAATTGTCGAAAATAAATATTTTTGTATTTTATAACGAATGAATTTGAGAAATCTTTATTTTTGTCGTTTCGTGAGTCAACGTTTGACCGCACGACCGTTAAACGTTTTTAGCATCGTAATAAATTACGGCGCGCCCCGTTAGTATTTTATTTTTGTAAATTATATTTTTCGCGGACTACGACGTCTTTGTTCCTCGACTTGGCCAAAACTTGCGTTATACTTAAATTGACATGCTTCAATTTAAATGTCAAATGTTACTTTAAATTAAAGAGGGTTCACAAGGTTTACAAGTAACATATAAATTCAAAAAAAAAATAATTATGATGAGTCCCTAGCTTTATATAGTCGATCAGCTATATCCATATACATACACAAAGCATATTTTGCTTTCCAATGCCAGCAATGATCACATTTTGCTTCCCAAATTTTTCATAAAACCTCTCATATATTACCTAGACAAGAGTTTCAACTTCTTCTCCTTGCTCTCTCTTTTCGGACGACACATGCACATACAAACACCAAGAGCACCAAAGTTTGGTATTGAAAACCATTTAAACATAATCCAAAAATGATTTAGATTAAGGTAGAACAAGTAGAAGGTTGTTTTTCTTTGCCTATTTTCTTCCATGTGCTCGTCGAACCCACAAACCCACACACCTTTGATGTTTTGATTTAACCAACTATCAAGAATAGTTTGGGTGATGGTTTTGTAACCATCCATGAAAGAAAAATATACATGCATTAAGGTTTAAGAAGACATTGGTTTTTATTGAAATAAAAAGAGTTTTATTCAAGATTTTGAATTAAGGTTAAGTGGGAAAAGTTATTAGAGGGTTTTGGTTTCGGTTTGTGGTTTGAACCTAGGCAAAAACAAACAAGGGGTTTTTGTGCGAGATTATTAAACAAAAGTAAGGGGTTTGGTTTTTGTTAGGGTTTAATTGATTTGGGTTCATTTCGGTTTGATTTGGTCTCGGTTTGGATCGGGTTTGGGGTGTCCGAGGTTGCGGCCAAGGAACAAAGGAACGAGACGAAAGTTATTGAGTCCGATTTTGCTTTATATAACATTGTAAGTATTCTTATTACTGGTTTAATATTTGTTTTCGCGATTTGATTTGTTTTCGATTATTGCATGTGATGAAATCTGAATGGATCTTGCGTCATCTAGTTTAGATTTTGATGGGGATTATTGAGCGAATTTGATATTGTTTATAAACTATTTTAGATGTGTCGTGAATGATTTTTGAATCGAAAATGGTTTTTGGCGTGAACCGTAACGTGTAAGATTTGGCAGAAACTTCGGCACGATTTACGAGGTTTGAGAAATTTGTAAAATGTATTTTTGTTTGGAAAGTAAGATGAAGTGTACTTTTACGCTCGTTTTGATATAAAATGAGGCTCCTAACTCCTAATAACGAAGAATCTAGAGCGAAATCAAGATATATACTTTAAGTTAGAAAATTCTGTACTTGTAATAAATATTAAAAGCTGGCAAAAATTAGATCATCCGATTTGAGCACTTTCGAGTCCGTTTTAGCCTTCCGGCGAAGCACGAAAGTTGTTCGGAATGTTGTTTTACTTTGCCCGAGGTTTGTTAGTTTTAAAATCGCATGATAACGGGTCA
>BQNB010131827.1:3657-18724 GCA_026074375.1 Tanacetum coccineum | reverse complement strand
ATCTGAAAGATTGGATTATTTTGCTTTTTTTGAAGATCCAAGACAAAATTGCTCTTTCCAATGGGCACCTATGCAGCAAATGGAAGTATCTGATCATCAGATCTTGTGGGTGCAAGAGCGGGAACATTCTCATCAGCCATATTGTCTGCACAAGGATATTAACAAAGACAGGCAAACATGAAATATATTTGATGTTAGATGAGAACACTGGTCATGATGATTGACAAGCTTCGATTGATTATGGTGAGATTAAGTCAAAGTTGGTCAAAGATATCTGATGAACACATACCAGTTAACAAGTCCTGGATGGGAGTTAACTAGTTAATTGTGCCTTTGGATTAGGCCTTGAGAGGGTATTAGGACTAATGGGATAAAACTTTGAAATTCTGGCCTAAACCGCTACCAACTTGACACCAAACCACTGCGAGGTGTGATAATCAAACCGCTATGAAGAGGGATGATCAAACCACTATGTAGAGGAATGATCAAACCATTATGTAGCGGAATGATCAAACCGCTATGTAGAGGAATGATCAAATGGCTATGACCAAACAGCTACGGATTTTATATTCATTCTAATCAAACCACTATGATCAAACAGCTAGGGATTTTATATTCATTTAATTAAAACGCTACCATTTAAGAAAAATTCGAAATAGCAGTTTGGATTATTTTAATACTAAAAATAATCTTCATCAAACCGCTACCTCGTAGCGGTTTGCCTGCTCATAATAAAATACTCAATTATATCAAATCACTTACAGGCAAATGAATCAAATCGCTATCAAGCAAAACAGATCAAATCGCTAACAAGTAAAACATATCAAATCGCTATCAAGAATAGAATACCAACAGAGAAACAACTACCTAGCACATATCAAACCGCTATAAAAAAGACTAGCAAACAAAGACAATCGAATACATTTTGAACACTACGGGACATGCATTTGAGGCTTCCAATACATTCCTAAGCATATTCATTACCACAAACATATTAACAACCACAACAAATATCATTTGACTAATAAAAGTTAATTTACACACAAAAATCATCAAATCATGATCACAAGCAATTGGGGAGCAAATTAAATCAACAAGCAAGCATCATCTATACATAATAAACATTTCCCAGCAACCCAAACATCATTCCAAACACTCTCTTTGGTTTTCATCAAGGACTACTACTAAATCAATCTAGGCTCCTAAATGTGTTAGAGAGACCATAATCAAGCAATGATATACTGAATTTAAGCCCTAACCGCATATATCCTACCTACCAATTTACAGTTTCAAACAGCTCTTAGGATTTAGATTGAAACCTAGGTCGAATCTAGAGATTGAAACCATTTAAATGTGGTTTGAGTTGATTCCTTTCAGCAACGTGATTTATGACAGATATAGAATACGATTTAATGTTTACCTTAGCGAATAAAACACAGGAGATCGAGTAAAGGGTGGTGGCGATTCGTTGTGGCGGTTTGCGAGAGTGTGAGTGTGTGTTTTTTATGTTTTGACCAAGTAGTGAAGGTTTGACCAAATAGCCAAACCGCCACCTATTTATACTAGAGGTTTGGGTATTGGCTGTTTTAGTCCCTTAGGTTTCTAACACTTTTAAATTTTGGTTTAAAGGTTTTCTCGGGCTAAGTAAGTTTGAAGGTTGGCAGATTCAGTCCTTGTAGTTTACAAGAGCTAGGAAACAATTAACATATTACACATAAGTCCCTAATCTTTCTTCCTAATGACAACTTTGGCCCTTTAAGTTAAAATTAACTCCCCCTCAAATTATAACCCCGTATTACTACGAAACCTTTTCCATTAATTGTATGATGTGTTTTAGAAACCCGTTTGATGCAATAAACTTGAAATCACTCTCCCCCTCAAACAATTACCCGTTTTCTATTTAAAGAATTGTAGTCGTTGTTTGAGTTGAAAAGTTTATTTTGAAAGCCTGGATTGATGAATTTCCAACAACACTTTTCCACCGTGATTAACACAAATAATTTTTGAAGAATCAATTAAGAAGAAAATTATTTAGTTATGAAAGTAAGACTTCTCTTCCGGTTAAGAAAGAATGTACTGAAACATACATTAATTCTTGGATGCACGGGTATTAAGTAATCCATGCCCAGGAAAAATTAATTACCCATTGTTAGGAACAACTGTCTTTTTGGCGACCTGCATTCCTCAACTTGAAAAGCAGGTTGCGGTCTAAAATAACTGCAAGCCATTAAGACATGTTTTAAAACAGTTTGAACTTCCGCTCGAACTTCATTTAAAGACCCGTGTCATTATTGAATGATATTTCTAGGTCTGTAAATGTTATCGATTTACAGAAGACATGTCTTTGAAAAATATTTTTGGTATTTTCTAATTTTTTTTATTTTTGTGGTTTTTATAGGTTTTATATTTTTGTATTTTGTTTTTGTGTTTAATTATATACAAATATACATAGGATATAGGAAGACCATCATTTACTTCTCTTCTCCTTCCTAAAGACGTTTAAGGGTTTTCGAAATCATATTCTTCATACCAAGACGCGGGAGAAGGAATTCGAACCGCTCTCTATGTAATGCCTTGGTGAATATGTCTGCAAGATGATAATCCATCGTCACGAAGTACAATTTAACCACACCCTTTTCAACCTGCTCTTTAATGAAATGGTGTCGGATGTCAATGTGCTTGGACCTGGAGTGCTAGACATTGTTGCGGCAGAGAGCAATAGCAGTGCGGTTGTCATAATACAAAGGAATCTTATTGAAGGCAAAATCATAGTCTGTCAGCTGTGACCTCATCCAAAGTGTTTGAGCATAGCATCCAGATATGGCAATGTATTCAGCCTTTGTGGTTGATATCACAGTGCTCTTCTGTTTCTTTGATGATCAGCTGACCAATTTATCTCTAAAGAATTGAGCACTTCATGACGTACTTCTTCATGTATCCTGACAACTTGCATGGTCCGCATCTGCATAGGCCGTTAGTGCCATAGCAGTGTCTTTCGAATACCAAAGTCCCCAATTAATGGTTCCTCTGAGATACCGAAAGACCCGTTTAAGTACTTCAAGGTGCTTTTTGGTAGGCGATGCCTGATACCTAGCACACATGCATACTGCGAATACAAGGTCGGTTCTGCTGGCAGTGAGGTACATTAGGGAGACGACCATACTACAAAATCGAGTCTGGTCAACTAGAATCCCTAAGAGGTCCTCATCCAGTTTAAGTCGATCCACCATGGGTGTATCAACAGGGTCACACGAATCCATCCTAAATTTCTTTAATATTTCGAGAGCAAATTTTGATTGATTAATAAAGATGCCTCCGGGATTTTAAGAAACTTGTAATCCTAAGAAAAAAAACATTTCTCCCATCATTGATATTTGGAATTTAGAACTCATCTCATTGGAAAATATGTCACATGCTTTAGGGTCGGCCGAGGCAAATATGATATCATCTACATATATTTGAACAAGAAAAATATGTTTGCCTGTTTTCCGAGTGAATAATTTCGGATCAACTGCACCCTTGGAAAACTTGTTGTCCAGAAGAAACCATGACAAGGTGTCATACCACGCCCGAGGAACCTGCTTTAAACCATACATAGCCTTCTTCAGACGATAAACATCTTCATCAACGATAACATGGTGACGGGATGTCTAGATCAACGAAACCACTCAGGTTGACTAAAGTACACCCTTCCTTTTTAATTCGCCATTAAGAAATGCTTTGTCTAGTGTTACAAACATTTGAGTAAATGGTCAAGTTTTACTGGTGGCATTAGCGTGAAGATTCTTATAGCCCGATGTGTTCAACTGGTTGTAAAGGATGTCCTCTAAGTTAATTCCTTCCTCTTGTCGATACTCCCTTGGGCCACCAAACCGTTTGCCTTGTTTTTTTCAGAACATCACCGTACTCATCAAGCTTAACTTTGTAAATCCACTTGAGAGCAATTATCATAACACAGTCTAGTTTCAAAACTAATTCCCATAATTAAAGTCGATCAAAATTCGTGAATCATCATCCTGCATGGCTTGAAACAAGCAATCATTTCAGTATTTTACAGATTTGAAGTTCTTTGGTTCGACTTTGGATAGTACAGAGTTATACAAGCACCACAAGGCATTGGTTACAAGTTGTTTTCTGGTGGATACAAGTCGAGATGGATTGCCAATAATATTATCAAGCGAGTGATATTTGCTACATTTCCTGAGATGATGAAGTGTTTGAGTGACATAAGGAGATTCTGCTGAACTAAGATCCCCGGATGATGATGCTTCAGAACTAGGTTCCAGAGCAAACACGTTTATAAAGGAATCATTGTCAACAGGAGCAAATGGATTGTCTTCTATGAGAGTAGATTCAGCTGCAACGCCTTGATGTAAACTTGGAGATTGTAATGCCGAAGATGACAGTGAATGATCTTTGAGAAGGTGAAACAAATGTAACAAAACATGAAAAAGGTTAGTACAATGGTTTAGGGGGTGCTTGATGCAATGGTATAGAATGAAGGTGTACCGGCTGAAATGACTGGACCTGGAACTGCTGAAGCATGAGAACCGGTCTTTCAACACGAGTATGTTCCAGGTAATTCATCGACATTGGTTTGGAAAAAAATCTCCCAGTTCTTGTATTTTTGGAGGTATATAAGGTGGCTTGCAGTAACCATAATTTTTGGTACGATCCCTGAACTTATCTGTCCAAGCGTAAAAAACATAGGAGCGGGTCCTGTACTGAGTTGCACAGGAGCCATTAGCTTAGACAGCTCATCGAATTGAACGTGAATAGTTTCCATGATTCGTCGGGTTCTTTTAATGTAGATTCTATAACCCTTCCTGCTTGGTGCATAACCAACGAAAATTCCAATATCAGCTGTTGGTTGTAATTTTCCAAGATCCTCAACTGTCATTTGTAGGGTTAACAAAAGCACCAAAGACTCGAAAAAAGTAAGATCAGGCTTTTGAAAACAAGCAAACCACACATAAGGCGTTTTGTTATGACAGAGAGTGAATGAATAGATCGTTTGGGTGTAGCAAGCAGTAGCAACAGCTTCTGCCCATAGAAACATCGGGGCCTTAGAAAATATCAGCATTGTCCTAGCAGCCTCAACAAGAGTACGGTTCCGTCTTTCGGCAACGTCGTTCTGCTGTGGAGTCCTCGAAACTGTCTTTTGATGAAAAATGCTGACACATTCATAATATTCAGTCAAATCCTTATTAACAAATTCTGTACCATAATCGGTATGGATGTATCTAACAGTTTTGTTAAGACTGACTTGTATTTACTTTAGAAATTTGATGACGACCTCTGGGGTTTCATCTTTCGATCTTAAAAACTTAACCCAAGTAAACCGAGAGTAATCATCAACGATGACTAAGATGTATTTCTTCCCATTAATCATTTCGGCGATCGTCACATGATTCCTTAAGAGTGTAATTACGAACTTCCAAGTTGGTGTTTTCAATTTAGGTTTGTGTATGCTATAGCCTCTTTCCTAGTTACATGCGAAGCAAAAGTGATCTTTCTCAAAACTTCAATCTAGGTAAGACCCTTGACTAAGTTCCTTTCTTGCAAGGTCATTGATAGGTAACCGAAGTTCAAGTGTTCAAACAATATGCCAAAACATGAATTGTTTCTTGGGAGGCTTTTGAATTGGTTATCTATTTCTACAAATAAAATTCAAAAACAAGTAAAAGAAACCTTAAAACGAAAACAATTTAAGTTAAAACCAAACGGGAACGTAAAAAAAACCGCGACTAAAAAGCCTAAAAATCAAAATTTTAAATCCTGAAAATGTTATTTCAAATAAACGCATAAAAGACTAAAATGCAAGAACAAATAAAACTAGACCAAAATGTAAGTAATATAAGCTTAAAAACACAAAAAACTAGAACGAGATCAAAACCCACCCGCTCATTAAAAAACCAAATTGAGAATTTTAACCCTACGGATAGCGAATTTATTTTTTCCTAGGTCCTATATGATAAAATAAAATTTTGAAAAAAAGAATTTTATTTTTTGACTTTTATTTTTTTTTTTATGAATTAAAAACAGTTTTAATAAAATAAATTGATTAAAAATACTAAATTAATTCCTAAAAATCTAAAAAATTCAAGGAAAGTAGATTAACTAAGGCTGAATCTAGGAAAAATAAGAAACTGGAAAAATTGCTTATAAATAAGCTGTAAATAAGCCACAAAGGGCTGAAAAGCAAAGAAGGAAACAAGGTTAGTAAATTAAATAGGTAGAATCCAGCAGTGGTGAAAAGACCCAAGGGCAGTGGTTAGTGTGTGTGTATTGTGGGACGAGTGTGTGTAAAAAGGAGGGTCACAGGTTCGAAACCTGTGGCTTCCCTTTTTGTAAAAACTATTTTTTTATTTCTTTTTGAAAAATCTTAAAGACAATACATAAATAAGCAATTCTTAAAACTATAACTTTTTATAAAACTTAAAAAATAATCTAGACAAAAGCGACAAAATAAGCTGACAGTTTGATTTTGTTTATACTAAATTCTCAAAAGCAAAACTGTTAAGCTATTTAAGGCAAAATAAGCTAAGGAAATTGAGAAATAAGCAAGAACAGATTATCTACCATACCTAATAAGCAAGTTAAAACTAAAATAAGAAAATACAAATTGGCAGAAAAGCTAAAAAAACCATAAGCAAAAGGGGTACAATATTGCTAACTGCTAAGCTTTTAAGGCATCATAATCAAGATTGTAAAATGGGAAATAAGCTAAAGCAGATAAGCTACTATACCTAGTAAGCAATTAGAAGCAAAAATAAGCAAAGGAAAAACAAGCAGAAAAGTTAAATAAGCAATAAGTGTTAGGATATCATTTTATGTGACGACATTACGAAATTACCATAGTTTATCGTAGTCACATACGCAGGGACTAGATTAGGCAAGTTTGCATAGTTTAATAGTGTATGTGTAGCTATAAATACCACTCCATTGCTTCCATGGAGGGGTGAGACTTGTAACATTTCATTTCATTTTATTTTACACATACTTTCTCTCTCTAGAGAAGTGTGCATTTTGTTACTCTCTCCCTCTACTCTCTCTCTAGAAATCATGACTATCTTTATATGGTTTGATTCACCTAGACCACCAGATCTATGATTCTTTAAACCTAACCAATTGTATCAAGCTTCGTTGAGATCTTGGGTCGGGTTAACGATTTATATTCCTTTGTTCGTCATATTATCACTTGTTTGTTGCCGTTACTGTTCATAATACTGATCATGTTACTGTTCATTCTGTTATTTTCTGGAAAATTACATGAAAATCAGTTGTATATGATGGTGTTTATGTCTTTGCTGTTTCCTAGTGCTTAAAAGGAGTAATTAGATCTGGGTCTAACTCTATTCTTGTTGCGTTTTGATGAGGAAAAAACCAGCTCCGTTTTTAAAAGAAAAAAAAAAGTACAAAAGTACAAAATATATGCAGGGTTGCGTTTTGGTTCCTCAAGAATTAAGTTTTTCCTCTTTGAGGTATGCGTTTTAGTGTTGCATTTTGCCACTGAAGACCTTAAAAGGGCAAACAGTACATAACGTCATTCTGCCTGTTTATTTGTTTATATTTCGTTATGTCTCAAAGTTGTGCATTGCGTGTGTCAAAAGGGTTGCGATTTTGCTTGGTTGGTTGCGTTTTGCGTACCAAAAACCAACGAGTCCAACACCGGTAATTACCGAGTGACACCAGTCACTCTAAGAGAGTTCACTAAACCTACCAAAACAGAAATGAAAAATAGAAGACGAACAGATATCGTAGTCAAAACCACAAACACAAACCACAATCAATCACTACTCTATAACATCAACATCATCAGCCAACATCAACCATCATCTCAACAAATCCACAAATCATCCACAACCTTCTCGTCACTATCACAACAAGACCAATCACCACCTCCATATATCAAGACTCGAATAAAAATAACATATAAAATATCTCTAAAGATTTTTCGTGTAATACAATAAATTTATAGAACCTATCAAGATAAAAAAAACACGAAACCAATAATCATTATAGATCTCTGTTGGGCTGAACCCATTTGATATACGAAATTAAAGATAGACATATAACAAATCTGTTATTTTCCATCTTTGTCTCGATTGAAAAAAAAAATAAACACAAAACTCAAACAACTTACACCTTACCCGAGACCCCTTGTTAAACAGATCTTAAAGCTGGTAATACATCCTCGTCGTTCAAATGGTTCAAGGCAGAATGAATTCATGGAGGATTATTATTTGGTGTAGCGTTAAAGCTGGTCGTGTTTGTTTGGTGTGACTATGATTGGTGTTTGTTTTTTTTCTTGTTGGATTTACAATGAAGATGTGAGATATATAAGGTTGGATGTACTTAGTTTGGATCTGAATATTGGATTTGTTGGTGGCTGCGTATGGTTGAGAGAAATGAGGTAAAAGTGGCGTGTGATTAAGTGATAAATAGGTGAGAGATATTAGGGATTGTATCTTATATCTCTAGGTTTAGGGCAAAATAATTCAAAGGCCGGGTTCTATGGGCTGGAATGCCAGATTTTGTATAATCAATTCACTTGGGCCGGTTCAGTGATTACTGTACAAGGCGATAACACGTTTTTTTGTTTGTATACCAAATTGGCAACAAATATGTTATTGATACAAGTGTGTGTGTTGTTTTGTGAAGCTCTGTGTGTTAAGGTTGTTGGTATTCTAACGAATTTGTGTATTTAAATTTGGTATTATGTACAAGTTTGTTACGATAAGGTAAAAATGATTGATATACTTGATGATAAAGTGACAAGATATTATGACTGAGACCGAATCAATTTTAATAAAAGAATCACCGAGCTTAAATTTAATGGCTAAAATAGTGTTGAATTAATTCTTTCTAAATGACTACGGGGTTTTTGTAACTATGTTTACATAGTTGAGATTAAGTTATTGGGTTTTTTTTTGCTTCAATTCTCGGTTCGTTTCATCGGGTTGCTCCATCATTAGTCATCAACATAGCCTACTAAAGTTGATAAGGGGATTTTGACAAACGGCTAAAGATTCTTGTATTACGATGAGCAAGTGATCACAAAGTTGATTTGTTATCCTTATTGATATTGAAGTGATTTCAAGAAGGCGAGTCTCATTTAAAACTTGAAGTCGGGTTTTTTGGATGCATGACTTTCATGATAAATTGCTCGAGCTAAGATTATAAGTTGAAGGACTTTGTATTATCTAGTATTCCTCCATGAAGTCGGGGTGGATGGTTGAAGACCTGGATAACTATCACTTAAAGGAGTTACGTTGTAGTACTCAGTGTCACACGCAGAAGACGATGTGGATAATCGCAAGAGGTGATGAATGTCTCATACTTTGGGAGGAGTATTGAGTACTAGAGATTTTGCTTGGAGCACAAACTCTTTTTACACCGTTCTTCCAACATATAGTGCAAGATTAATTCGACACGAACGGAAAATTCTACTCAGTTTCAAGTTTGGTATAAACGAGTTTACTCCATCAGTGGTCACTTCAAAAGTAGCCTATAACGCGTCGTAAAGATAGTCAAAGAAGTTTATGAGTAGAGATTTGATCAGCAGTTGATTCTCACCGGATTCATTTGAGCGAATTTTATTCTTATCACAAAATCAAGTATATGTGCGTACAATGTTTTGCTAATTCTGAGGTATCAAAACCAGCAAGGGGGAAGGAGACATACATCTGAATGCTATCTATATCCGAGACTTAGTTGACTATGGTATTGCAATTTATATCATCACTATCATAATGGGAGAAAAGTGCATATCCGGGACTTAATTGACTTTGGTGCTATGATTTTGACATCGTGAAAGGGATAAAGTGTGTACTTAGAGATTTTAATGCAACATAAATTCTCTAAACCATTCTTCCAACATTAGTGCAAGCTTAAGTCACAAGAACGGGGAATTCTGCTTTAGTTTCAAGTTTGGTATATCGGGTTTACTCCATCAGTGGTTACAATAAATAGCCTACAAGAATGATAAGGGGTTGGTAAAGAGTTAGCCAGAGAGAGTTTATGAGTAGAGATTTGATCAGTAGTTTATTCTCACGGTATATATTTGAGCTAATTTATTCTTCATACAAGACTTCAAGTATATGAGCATACAAGGTATTGCTGATTCTGAGGTATCAAAACCATCAAAAGGAAAGAAGTATATACACCCAAACGCACAACAGGCACACGTGATATAGATCATGCCTTTTCTTTATTTTAGGCCATGTCGGGAAGACAAATATCATAACCATAGAGAAAATTAGTGTTTTAACTTATTACTTTTGGGTGCATCATTTCAACTATATGGGGGAAGAGATATCTTGATACTTTTAGTATGCATCATTTGAACTTCCAGAGGGAAGAGATGTGAGAATAATTATTCAAGCATTAGAAGATAGGTTGCTGATCCCTTTGATGTTCCCCCGAACGGACAATCACCATACTTATTATCAATAAAGCAGTAATATTTGACGTGGGTATTCTATTAATTTTGATGTGTGCTTAATAAATCTAAGCTTGGAAGAAAGCTTTGAAACTGCTCAAGAGATGATTGTTGGTTCGGGGGAAGCTATAGAAGCTTCTAAAAGAAGAATATGAGACATGAATTGGGGGAAGCTAATTCAGAAGCTTCTCCTTAGCCAGAAGTGTATAGGTTACCTAGTTTATGCCTATTACAATATTTCTCATACAAGTTACTACAAAGATGATTCATGTTGGAGTGCAGACTTGAAGTCAAAGGCCACAAAAGACACCATCAGCATTGGAAGCTTCATGGAAGTTCTTGTTCTTAATAAATATGTACTTGTTAGAAAAGTAATGTAAGTAATTTCGTATATCGTCCTATGGGGGAAGATTGTTAGGAATTCATTTATGTGACGACATTTATGAAATTACCATAGTTTACCATAGTCATATATGCAAGGACTATAATAGACTTTCTTGTATAGTATAGAAGTGTATGGGTTATAAATACCCCTCCATGGCTTCCATGGAGGGTGAGACTCTTGTAACATTTCATTCATTTTATCAACTTTACTTTCTCTTACTAGTTTCTCTCTCTACAAATGACTATCTCCATATTAGAGTCTCCTCGACCCTTGGATCATAGATTCTTTGATTTTAACAACTCTTCAATGATATTTCATAATCTTTTAAAATTATGTGCTCAACACTGTCTCAACCTCAATGTTATATATCTTTTAAAAACTTGTATCATTTTTAAGTAGTGTCATACATATGTAATATTGAGTAGGAGCTTTAGAAAAATGTTCCAATAATTTATCCAAATTTGTGGTATCATTTTTTTTCCTAATGGATTTTTCACGACCAATTTTAATCAATTAATATTGAGAATAGTAACACGTTATTATTTTCAATAGTGAGAGAAAATGTGATCAAGAAAAATAATTAGTGATCTAAAAGACAATAATTGCTTTTCACTCTTACCCACATGTGCGAAACACTTTCGAATATCGATGCACGTATGGAGGGGGAGTTTTTCTCAAAAGATGAAACTTTCAAAGCGTCAAACGTTTTTATTATTATGAAACACTTTGATTGTTTTCAATGGTTTTATGGCAACGATCAAATACCCAACAACCAAGGAATTCACGACGATTCTGAAGTCATAAGATGGTTAAGGTTAGGTATTGTCCTATGATACAACCAGAACCGGAAGGATCTACCCAAGGATACTCCATAGTTAAAAATAGCAGTCCTTAGGTATGATATGGATAAGAATGAGAAATGGGAATAATGTTGACTAAAGCATGAGCTAACACTGGAACAATCACAATAAAATGTTAGTAAGGACGTGTTGGTAGACATTTAAGGGGTTGAAGAATGAAAAAGAAAAGTATGATAAAGGGTGAAAAGAAAGAAGCCATCCATACAACATTAGGCAGAATTCGAGTCAATACATATGTTATCAGTCTTTACAAAGATGAATTCTAGTATTGAAAAAAGACATCATGGACCAGTGAAGCACTGCACAACCCTTCCCAACCATTTAAGTTTCTCTCAAAAGATTCTTGTCTCATTTGTCATGAAGATTAACACTACTTCTATCGACTTCTCACTCCGAGAACGGTGATATTAAATTGGTGGCAATCTGCTCCAGCCTTTGATCACTAAAACCAAAATGCACAAATCAAGTCTAGAGCCAAAGAGATCAAATATAACTCTCATTAGGACACATGAACGATAAACATTTGTTGAACATACATAAGTTTACAAGTGGTAACAAGAGTCCTACGCATTATCCTTGTGAACTTGCCAGAAAATTTAGAGTGAAAGTCTTTAATATTTGACAATGACAAATGGAAATCTTTCCAGTGTCAACATCAAACAACATTGCGGTAGGTGACTTGCGAGATTCTATATGAATCAAACTTTTGCTAGCTAGATATCTAATGTGATCCACGTATTAGGATTTGACAGGAAACACCCAAAATTTTTATTGTTTACCTTTGATGATATCAAATAACGTCACTTTTATAGCATTATTTATCCCATATAAATTACCCATTTTGTATAATTATTGTAAGAATTGTTACTTAGTCATTTATATTTGAGAATTGCAGTAATTATAAAGTACTTGGTAAAGATTAGCTAAAAGGCACGCAGTCTGGAGCTTAAACAAAGAAATATGAAGAAACTGACTTTGACATTCTATACGCCGTATTGATGACATCAAATAAAATCACTTTTATAGCATCATTTATCCCATGAAAATAACCCATTTTATATAATTATTGCAAAGAATTATTACTTAATCGTTTGTATTTGAGAATTGTAATAATTAGTACTTGGTAAAAGTTAACTAAAAGGCACGCATTCTGGAGCTTAAACGAAGATATTTGAAGATTACTGTTCTGACAACCAATATGTCGTATCCATCAAGGAAGATACAGCGTATCTGTGCCTACACTTCACTAAAGACCACGAAGGAAACAAGATCAATACGCCGTATCCAGGGAAGACTAATACGCCGTATTCAAGTTATAGAAATAAAATATTCTGGAAGATATCAAACATGGTCCCCCCAATACGCTGTATCGAAGCCTTTCGATACGCTGTATCGAACTTTTTCCAGACCTTATAAATAGAAAACTCAAAAACAAGTTTTAAGTGTGCTAAATCATATTTTCAATACCTAAACCATAAAAGTCGATTTTCAGAAGAGAATAAGAGCATAAGAGGTCTTGCAACATAATCAATTCCATAGGAAACAACTTGTAATATCCTATACTCTTGTATTTGTTTAGTTTTTGGTATCATTCATTAACTCGGTTAGTTTACCTTGGCTAAATTATTACTCTTGTATTGATTATGATGTTTGAAGGCTAATACCTTTGGGTATTAGCCATTATTATAAAGATCTGAATGTTTGGTTTGTTTATCTTGATTGCTTAATTTATCGTTGATTGCTTGTTTATGTTTATCAGTTTATACTTGTTTAGGTGCTTATGTATGTGACATATCATTAAGCTGGATCTAGTGATACAGACCAAGTAATCTAGATGCCGGGATGGCTCTCCATATAGTGATTTATACATCTAGACCAATAGGATCACAAATAACGACCTATCTTTGCCCTTAGATTGTGAGCTTAGTTGGACCGGCAGGTGACCCAGGGATCAACGAGTACATTCTCAGTTAATTGGTAAAGACTTGGTTAGTGGACTACTAGTGTATGAATTGCCATTAAGCAGTAAGTGGGTAAAGTCTCTATGAGCTAGGGTTTAACAAGATCACCATTGCTTTAATCCCTAAGATAGATTATAATCAGCAAATAAGGATGCTTTATGCGGATACGTTTAATTGTGACAGAATTCTTCGTATCTAGGTTTAAGGAAGAAGTACCGCCTTAATCTTAAGAATGATATGCCGCCTCGAGATAAGTAATCATTGCACTAAATAAATAAACCAACGTTCTGATTAGATTAATAATGGTTAATACGGTATTCTTATATTTGGCTAGACCTCTATTTTATCTTTTGTTAATTTGCTTGCGTGTGTTTTAGTATCTTAAGTTGATTTTAGTCACCACAAAACCCGTTCTAGTCTCTCAAGCTAAAAATCCCCCTTATCCGTTAGATTTAGGTTTAGCATAGGTTTAATATAGAATAGAATTAAGTTAGTTTAGATAACCAAAATATTAATAAATTGAAAAGATTGTTTCTCGCTCTTAGTGATCGACACCCTACTTACCATGAACTACCGCCGATCGGGTACACTGTCCGTTAAAGTGTTATTTTTAGTTAACTCGGCAAAATATAAATTTAAAACTTGAAATCATAAAATTAACACCACACAACGACACATCAAGTTTTTAGCGTCGTTGCCAGGGAGTGAGAATTTAATCTTGATTTTTATTTGATATTTTGGTTTTTAACATTAGATTAGATCTAATCCTTAGAATTAGTGTAATTTAGATTAGTGTATAATTTTGTATATTCTATATATTTGTTTGCTTGTATATTTGCTTAGTCTATTGTTTGTGTGATTTAATTGTTTTCTAATACACTGTTCTGGTTGAAAACTCGATACGGCGTATCTAACTTTCTTATCCAATACAACATATTCATTCAAAAAGATTAATACGGCGTATTCAATTCCATTGAATACTGCGTATTGATCATCTGATACAGTAAAAGATCTGGTTTTTCACATTTAATTTCTACCTATCTGTGTTTTCTTTCTCCTGAACCCATCCTACTGATTGTTTATCCCTTGTTTTAGATAGTGCATGAAAAGAAGTTCAACTAAGGAACTATTTACACCTTTCAAAGATCCGGAACAAGAATTTCAATCATCTAGGAAGCACTTCAAGACACTAAGTCTTGACGAATCAAGATCGCCTGATTTCGATCTATATTCTGACCAAGAAGAATATTCAAAGGAAGAAGTTGCGGAAATAATGGTGGAAACTATGGAACAATACATGAGCAAAACTCGAGCCAACTGTGGATCGAGAGTTGTTAGGCCTAAGATCGAGGACAAGGATAATTTTGAACTAAAAGGCAAATTTCTTAAGGAACTACGTACCAATAGGTTCGGATCA
>BQNB010131826.1:0-18724 GCA_026074375.1 Tanacetum coccineum | reverse complement strand
CCTTAAGATGATGCCAATCCGTTTTTCACTTTTACAAGGCATCGAATCCTAACCACATCAGTTGAATTTAAGCTCGAGACAATAGGGATAAATTGCCAAAATTACTTATAACAATGGCAACCGTACCAAGTACAAACTCCATAATCACATACAGGCTAAATATAAGTTAATGACAAACACCCCCAAGGCTAACTATAACTTTACCTCAACGACCTGCCTTCCTAAACAATACTCATATATGATTTTCTAGAATTTTGAGCCAAAAAGAGTCATATTTAAGATACATTCTTAAACTACGCATCCCTCGTGAACCTTCATCAACTACATATCGTCTCTAATTGAATTAAGCCTTCCTATAATCTTCCTATTTCATGTTATTCATACCGTTAAAAAGTAATCAATACGGTTCAAATTCCGACATATAGTGTTAACTGTTAGAAGGTGTTAACGGAGATGCTTATTTTCTCCGAATGCTTTATGTTATTTTTTGGCAACATAAGCAGTTTTAAGTGTTGGGATAATTTAAACTACTTCGCTTATTTTGGCGCATAATAAGCAGGTCGATAGGAAGTCAAAGATACTTTATACCCTCATAGCTTACCTAAGAGAAATGATTGGAAGGATTGAAGATATGCCTAACGTTATACCTAAAACCGTGCGGCAAAATGAAAGCTGACACATCAGCTTAGCGGTTCGAGACTAGTTTTCTAAAAAAACTGGTGTGTTTAGTTGGGGAAAAATATCCCATTTTTCTAAGAAAATTTTCATTTGAGAATGGTAAAACTGAAAACTTGTTTAGTCGCACTTTTTTCCAATATTTTTCAAAAAAAAAGAAATTCTCATTTTCCTAATTTTAAATAGAAAAACAGAAAATCACATTTTACTATTCTTCATTTTTAAAAGGAAAAATACAACTCTCATCTAAACATGTTTTCTAAATTCTCAACTCTTCTTTAGAGAGAAAAATCATTCCCTTCTCTAGGAATTTAGAAACAGAAAAACATAAAAAAATTTCTACAACTAAACACCACCTTATTTCTAACAATATAACATGCAAAAATAAAATAACGCAGCAACTATATATAATTAACTTGTGTTATTGGTAAAAAAAACAAAACCCGGCAAGGTAACTTGGCGGGTCTAACCCGGTTTAATTCGACTTTTTTTACCGGAACCGGTTCAACAGGTTAACCGGCCGGGTTAAACCGGGTTTGAAAACATTACGAGTGTTTAGGCATATTTTTAGTCATTTAAATAATTTCTCCTTATCTTAAAACCCGTAAAAAAATGTATATCCTATTAAACAAATTATATATCTAAGATTTTATTATTGCAGATTTACAGCATAAGCAAATTCAAACACTAATACCTAAACTGCTTAATTTTAAGCAATTTTAACCTGCAGATAATTAGGTATAGTTATATGATATTATAGATGAAATAACTGTTAAAATGCAGAATTTACCGGTTTGTGAAGATGCACGAGAGAGGTGTGGAAAGTGGTTTTCTGGAAATTTCTGTTTTAAACGTGTCACGACTAGTATATAAAGTATAGTTTCATCTTTTGTTTAAGTATAGTCCCCTATCTTTCTATCACTTACATTACATTTCAGTCCGTTTATGTCGACAACGATGAAAAGTATGTTTGGCAAAACTAACGATAACACAAAATTATCGTTTGTTGTTGCTAAACAAAATTCAGAATGATACACGCTGATTGTCAAACAAGCGTTATATATCAAACGTAAAACACTATAGTTGCTAGTTGCTTCAAAAACGTTTCAAAATGTCATGCGCTACGCGTATTGTAGATGAGCATAGTTTAACTATTCTATAAAACTAAAAGCTTTTGTGAGTGTTTGAGGATTATCTAAACAACTTGCGTAGTGTTTGTTTTTCAAATAAAACACTTATTGACAATTTTGTCTGCAGTCGAACAGAGGAAATTAAAAATAATTCGTATGTTTTTTTCTTTTTATGTTTGGAAGTGGGAAGAGAAAATAAAATAAATGTCTTTGGTTTTTCCTCTTATGTATACAAATGCCGTAAACAACTAAACAACCATAAACTCATAAAGTGAGAGTTTTCAAAATTAGATCCTGTTAACTATTCTATAAAACCCAGGTGTTATGGTTGATGGTGTAGACAACCAAACGACCCTCCACTACGTGCCAACCCCCTAATGACCGAACACCACCACATGCGAAGGTCACTTTTTTGTATTGTTTAGGGTGGTGTAGACTAGCTAACGATTTTTTTTTAATTTGTGAGTGTGTATATTGTGAGGTATATTTGTATAAAGTGAGTATTTTTTATGTGTTTGATTAAATGTTCACCACTAAACCATTAAATGTTGTGCTAAGGTGGCGTGCTAAAAAGCTGAGAAGAGAATAGTAATCGGACGACCATTATACCCGGCCTTGGCCAAAAAAATTGTGAGCCTGACTATCTAAACAAATTATTGTTTATGAAGGAGCAACCACGCTAAAATTGTTGTGACTAGGTGTTTGGACAAGCTTGTTTACGGCACTTGTTACTTTGTTAGCTTATTGCCTTATTGCATTTACAATATACAATAAGCTCAATGAAAATGCGCTTACTTGAGAGTTTATAATTTTTTTATAGAGAAATTAACTTTTAAGCTTTTTCTAATCGATAAATTGGTTCAAAACATGTTAACTTAGAGACAAAAATGTTCGACCAATGGATATTGTAAATAACGTCATCAAAAAATGAAAGTAATCAAAGGGCATTTGGTCTAGTGGTATGATTCTCGCTTAGGGTGCGAGAGGTCCCGAGTTCAATTCTCGGAATGCCCCAATACTTTTTATTTTTTGTTTACTTTTAATTTTTTTTACGGATGAACATACTCGCATTCTTGTTGTGTCTCTGGTAGCCGTTCTTGATCCCCCTTATCCGAAACATCACTCTCCGTCCAAGCCACTCTCTCTTTATGCTGCGCTTGGCCCTCCTCACGTTCTTATGAGGATTTGGAATCCTAAGAAAATTGCTTCCATTCTACTCACAGCTATTTCTGCACAGGCGCGTGCAACACCTAATTTATGTGCAGAAAGTCTTACGCACATACTTACGCCTAGTTAAATACTTTAGAGAACTGATGCACAAATACAATATGCTAAAACATGAAAAATGAAATTACAACAAAATCCACAACATTACAGAAAATTGGAGTCTTTGTGTGCCTTGAGCGCTCAACCGCTCAACTGCTTCTTGATTAACTTTAAGATATCCATCACCTGAATCAAAACAGATGATTATTGATCAACTATTATTATGACTCTGATCTCTCAGTTTTTTGTATAGCTTTTTGTTGTAAACTCACTTGAATATTATGTGACAATGCAGATGAATGTTGGTCCAACACAAAGTAAATCTTTCGAAGCAGGTCCTGAAGTGCCTCCACTTGATCTCCTAACAAATCGACCTTAGGAGCAATTATAACACATAAGTTTTAAGAAATACGTTAAATCAGATATCAGGATCACTTTCATAAAACTATTAAAATATCAGTGAATGTGTTCATATGGGTTATCTTACTGCGGTCTCAGCTAATAAGAGATTTTTCACATCTTCCGTGCAAAGTCCTCTCGTAAACTAACTTCTCTTGTTGAATCTTTTGTAACTGGATATCTAGCTTTATTTCAAAATCATTAATGCTTTCATTATAAACGTATTTACATATTTCATCAGCCATTTGTCTTTTAACGCTTTCGTTTTCAACAAGGGCAATCCAATCCTTAGCTGCTTCACGTAACGCATATACAAATATATCTTCCCTAACTTTTGTCTCGACTTCATAGCCATAAAATTCTTTATGACAATCATTCAAAAGGATCATGTAGTGTTCTTCCATCGACATCGTTTGGAGGTTCAACTCTCGTTTTTCTTCCATTAGTCCAATATGATTGCGTCCTTCTCTTTAACATCATCAATTGTTTTCTGAATATGAATCTTGAGATCCCGGACAAACCCTCTTATCATAATCAAAATCGTTTCTTTTTCTATCCACCATCTAAATTGTTTTTCCAAAGGTCTAGTACTATCATCTTGATGCACTAGCCCAAATGCAAGGTCAAGTGTTTCTTTCAAAACGTCGATATCTGAACACATTTGCTCGATCATTACATTTTGATCATTCTTGACTTTCTCCTTTGATTCTTTGTCTCCGTATGATCGAGATTTTGGATCAAAAATGGGCAAATTTGGAGTCTCTGGCTCTAGTTTCGCCTGCAAATAAACCAACTCTTTATCTTTCTCGGTTATCAAATATTTTGTTTTGTTGAGACGCTCGTGAAACAAGCCTTTGAGGTCGCCGAGATCTATTAGCATATTTTTACCTTTAGTATCTAGGAACTGATCTTGGGATCCCTTTTCGAAAAACTTCAAACAGGCATCAATCTGGATGATTGCGAGCACGTAAAATTTGGATGTTTCGTACAAGCATTGGATTGGACCATGTGTAGACCGGACCTTTTATTCAACATTGTCTACACTTGATCTCAGAGGGTCATAAAGCTCAAGTCTGCTCGATACTTAGAGTCAATTTCACCAACGTTTTCATCCATGATTTTGTTGAATGGAGTTTGAATCTTTGAATAAATTTGCATGCATATGCATGATGAATTAATGTAAAAGATAGTAAACTTAAGGGATTGTACTATAGATCCAAATTTTATGGCAAAATTAGTGCTTCTTTTTTTAATTTTAACAACTCATCTATTATATATTCCTAACATTAATTTGAAAGACAGAAAAAAAAAAACTACGTAGTATTACTTTTTTATATGTATATAGAAAATGGGAGGATTTTGAAAAGATTGGAGCTGTTTTTCGTTGAAAATACCATAGACGAACCCACATCCATGTATTTTCACAAAGTATCTGAAAACGAGCTCCATTAAATCTTTTGGCATCAAGATATCCGTCGCCATTTTCTAAACGGGTTTTAGTGTATAACAGCAACGAACTTTTTTAAAGTATGATTTGGTACGTGTACTATTAAAAACATTGTACAATAGTAATGACTTTTAAGTGTTCCAATCTGCACATTTTGATGACATGTCACGTTATAAATAGTGCCACGTGTGAGCCTTTCAGGTATGACATGTTATCAAAATGTGCAGAATAGAACACTTATGAAAGTTCGTTACTATCGTATAACCAAGAGTACACGTACTAAATCGGTATATTTGAAAAATCTCGTTGCTACGACCGAAACCCTTTTCTAACTTCTAATGATCAATTTTTTAGATAAACTTGTGACTTCGTATAATTTGTTGACCCTCGATCGATCTATTTGATAAATACAAATCAATTCGCTAAATGATTTCACTGATTGGAGTAGGAATTCGGAAAAGTCACTCTCGACTCTCGAATGTCCATATTTTAGATAAACGATAAATTTTTTGCTGTTGATGGTGGTCGACAATACATTGCGCAAATCCTACCGAGACATGTCCATCTTCAGAATATGACTTGCTCGTCTAGAATGAAAATTTTGTGGACATGTAAAATGTCATAACACCAAAAGTACATAGTTGTTTGGAGTTGCTTTCATAGTGTAGTTTTCAGAAACTTGTTAGACGAGACACATTTTAAAAGTGTAAAAGATATGATATCCTCAACTTCCTCTTCCAATTGTTGTTCCTTTAAATCACATGAAATCTTATTCTCTATGCTCAACTATTATCTATTAGAGCATCAGGTATCATAACTTGGCAACACCAAGTTTTTGCTGCCACGTCAGCGCCACAGAGACACACATCAGCATAAAACCAACATCCAACACCACTCCAATTCATAACACCAAATAACACCCTACTCACCTCTTTATTTTCATAATACCCCTAAACAATTATTTCATTATTTTAACAAACTAACCATTGAATTAATAGTAAAAATTCAAATAAAACATTACAATACTATAAAAAAAAAATCACAAATTAAATGATTACCGAACATTAAAAATTAAAATAAAAAAATATACGCCCCCCGTGCGACTAATCTTCTCTCACGTGGCTTATTCTTTGCGCCTGCCAAATATGTTCATAAGGTTTTGTGGAGACTTAATATGCGTATCTTTTGTCTCTATTCTTTTGACTTTTACGACGTTGGGTTTGAAATCGATCGATCCTAACTGTTTTGCAGTGAACTTGAAGGATAGAATACACTTGTTTACAGTCATAATCAACCGACATTAATTTTGTTCTATAATATTGTCGGACACTAGGAGGATTCGAGATGTTCCCAACAAAGTGAACACCTTCGCTTGGAGAAGGTAATGACGACTCCTTAACCTTTACTAGATTTAACATTTCCAGACGTGCGTATTAGATATTGCGTCTCTATCTTGTGTGAAATTGTGATGTCGGGATTTGAAACCAATGATATATGTTCTTCGCTTGTAACACTGGCCAACAGAAAATTTCTAAATTAAAGTATATCGCGTGGTTGGGACGTGCTTTTATGGATATTAATCTTACGGAGAAATGGAGTCTTGGTATTCGTAATGTAAAACTGACGGATGAAGAACTAAAAAAAAAAAATAATGGGGTATGTTTTTTCCAAGGTAATTTTATTTTTGTGATGTGGTTGGCTTCTAATGGAATTTCGTTAATAGAGATGTTCGAGTGCCAAGCAAAATCTAAGGGAGACGTTTTTTGTTGATGAGATTATTTGTAGTTCTATTATTGGTGTCCGGTATAGATGACCAATTACTTTGTTTAGCATGGACATGTGTATAAAATACCGTTCTTATTTCTTTGTAATTCCCCGTCTCTTATTTCTTTGTAATTTCTAGCTCCTTGCTAGTTTTTCTTAATAAAAGTCGCCGTTCAAAAAAAAAAAAAGTATATAGCCGTTTAGGGGGCGTAAATGTTTTTTTTTTTTTTTTAAATCAACCCCAACGCGCGTTGGCCGGCCAACGCCGGACCCAACGCCGTTGGAAAACGCCGCCTAGCGGTGTAGTAACGCCGGGCAACGCCGGCCAACGCCGTTGCCGGCATTACTACACCGAGGCCTCTTATATTGTAGCTTATTTTACAGGCTCAAACTTTTAAAAATCCCGATAAGCCCGGTGTCAAACATCGTCGATATCCAAAATACCTTTCAACACACAACATTTTCTACCACTATAATGTAAAAAAAGTATGTTACTACAAGAAAATAGACAACAAAGGTTTTAATGACACAAAGAATATCACTAAATATAACATTTTAATAACACTTTTAAAAAAGTGTAAGTAAAAGATTAAAATTTTTCGATGATGACAATTTTTATGTAAAAGAATATGTATTAAAAGCAAAAAAGTATCCTCACACTTTTTATGTGATTATAAATAGATTTTTAACTAAAGACTTTTACATACACATTTTAAGTATTAGAAAAGTACATTAAAATTTTTGTGACATTTATTTCTCTGATAACATATTTTTATTTTTAATGACATTTTTTTAACTTTTGGTAAAAAAGTGTTAGTAGAAGACAATATTTTTGTAAAATGTAATTAAGGTCTTGCATTCTTTTTGCTACATACCTAGCCCCACCAAACAAACAAACATAAATACACAGACATACGTGACTACTCGTAACAAAAGTTAATCCATTTCATTAGGCCGTTGTTTTTATTTATATTATTAGACTTTAAATAATATGTACTTTCCTACAGATATTATTTTAAAACCGTAAAAAAAAATTTTTGATAAGGCTTTTATTTTATTAAAGAAAAAAAACTAGCAGAACGCTAGCGAATTACAAGATATAAGACTTGGGTTTTTAGCCAATATCAATCAAACTAAACAGATATTGAAACATCTAGACGACACAAAAAATGATGAGACGACATTATCATCAAAAAAAAACGTCTCTTTCGCTGTGATTAATTTTGTTTCGAAATATTTTAAACCGTTATAGTTTAGGGCATATATTAAAAAACATACGTTATGATACTCAAGAAGACCGATAATGGTAAATAGAAGGGCAACACATATTAGACTACTCGTAACGAAGTTAAGCTATATTTCATATGATTAGTGTGTAAATTATATTTATAAGTAGTATGCACTTTTGTACAGATATTATTTATAAACCCGTAAGTTTCAGAATCAGCGTTGAAGTATAGGGCCAAAGTTTAAAAGCAGTAAAACATACGTTTTCGTACTCGAGAAGACCGATCCAACTGGTATGTTTTTCAAATATGACCTTAAAATTGCGACTTATTTATAAAGATGAGTATGTAGAATTATTCATGACTAACTAATGGTATAAAGTTGGCTAATTTTGTTGGAACTATTCCTGTTATTCTAAATGTCTTCGTACACTACAACAAAAAGTGGAATTCTCCGCACTTATTTCTCCACGGTATAAGCAACCGTGGAATTTTTTTTATATGGATTATAATTTTGCCACATTTAAATTTGTCACAAATGTGTAAAAAAAAATTCACACATATAAGTGTAGACAATTACAAAAAAATTACATATATAAGAGTAGCAAAACAAATTTTTAAAAAACCACATTTATTAGTGTAGAAATACAAATAATAAAAATAGCTACACTTTTAAATGTAGAAATAACTGCATAAAAATGCCACATATATAAATGTGAAAACATAAGCTATAAAAAAAGAATACAAAATATTCGACCTTATTGTTTTTATATAGCATAAAAAGGGATAACACACACTTGTCAAACGTCACAATCATAAAAAGGGATAACACACACTTTAACTTTCCGATCATGTAATCGTCTCCGTCGTGGTTATAATCGTCTCCGCCGTGGTTCAAAATTATTCCGATCATCGCTACCGTGGTTCGTTACTGTTCCGATCATCGCTGTAGTAGTTCATTACTGTTCCGATCATCGGTTCATTACTGTTCCGATCAACTCCGCCTTGGTTTATTACTGTTCCGATCATCGCAGTAGTGGTTCAGTACTGTTTCGATCATCGCCGCCGTGGTTCATAACTGTTCCGATCAACGCCGCTGTGGTTCATTTCTGTTCCGATCAACGCCGTCGTGGTTCATTACTGCTCCGATCCGTCCTCTCATCAGGTTAATTTGAAATTATTTACGTTTATTAATTAAATTAGTTAATCGTTCTCTACTTGTTAACTGTTACATTATATGTTATTGAATTGTTGTCTGCTATTGTACAAGTATTTGCTAGTCGTTTAATTTGTGAATGAATCCAGGTGATATGTTAGTTAATTGTTAGCGAATTATGAAATCATTCGTTTGTGCGATTATTGATGAAAGGATTTTTGATGCAATCAGCTTTAATAGTTACTTAGTTTTTAGTTAGCGTTTGGATGTTACTTAGTTTTAACACTAAGTGAGCATAAAAGTTATAGTGAAAATGACTCCAGGTGATTTGTTTGTGTAGCGTTATAAATTGATCTTATTGTGTTTTGAGTTCAGATGGAGCATGTTTAGTATATGTTGTAAACATTTATTACTTGTTTAGGTAAATCAATATAATGGACAAAAGTTGGATCAACGCACACATAAAAAGCACCACTTATAGAAAAGGAGTCGAGTCTTCTATTGATTTTGCTCGTGCTAGAGATATAAGAGGATATATTATATGTCCATGCCTTAGATGTTGTAATGGTGAATTGTTAGAGGTAGAAGAGGTTCATGACCGCTAATTGCGTTGTGGTTTTAGGTAATAATAGACTATGCTTCAGGTATATGCAATGACAGTAAAGGTATAGAAATAATTAATCACTATGACAGTAATTTTATCTTTGTAAAGACGACATGATAGCTTGGTTCGGGATGCATTTGTTTTAAGTTCTTCTCCTTTGAATCATGAAAACACGGAGGAAGAAATGCTTGATGGAGAAGAAGATGAATCCGTCGAAAGAAGTGATCACAATGTCGAGGATATTCCATATAAAAAGTTACTAGAACAATGTGACGAAGAACTATATCCCGGATGCAAGTTTTCTAGTTTGTCTTTCACTTTACGCTTATACCACATTAAATGTATCGGTGGCATATCCAACAAGGCTTTTGGCATGATCCTAGAGCTTTTACGGGATGCATTTCCTCACATCACATCATTACCGTCATCTGCTCACCAAACCAAAAAATTGACTAATGACCTAGGGCTTGGATACAAGAAAATCCATGCATGTCCTAATGATTGCATGTTATATTGGGTTAAGAGCGAAGGTGAACAATCCTGTCATACTTGCAAAGCCTCCCAATATAGAGTGATGGTGATCAATTGGGTGAAAGTTCAAACTCACGCAAGTCAAAAAAGCCAGCAAAAGTCTTGCGTTATTTTCCTTTAATTCTGAGACTAAAAAGGCTATACAAGTGTGAGACAACTGTGAAGGATATGAGGTGGCATGACATGGGTCGAACAAAAGATGGGAGTTAAGGTACCCGGGAGATGGTCTTGCTTGGAAGGCTTTTAATGGCCGATATCCAAAATCTGCCTTGGATCCTCGTAGTGTAAGGCTTGGCCTTGCTAGTGACGGATGTAATCCTTTTCGTACGATGAATACACAACATAGTACCTGGCCAGTGTTATTGATTCCCTATAATTTACCTCCTTGGATATGCATGAAGCAACAATCTTTTATTCTTTCGGCGATAATTCAAGGGGAAAAAGGTCTAGGCAATGATATAGACGTTTATCTACAACCTTTACGTCAAGAACTTAACCTTTTATGGAAAGGGGTTGATGCTTATGATGCTTTTTCTAAAGAAAGGTTCAAGTTAAGAGCTTCTCTTTTGTGGACTATAAACGATTTTCCTGCGTATGCTAACTTGTCAGGCTGGAGCACCAAGGGACGTGTGGCATGCCCCCACTTGCGCGAATTTAACTCGCTCAATGTGGTTAAAGCATGGAAAGAAATTTTGCTACATGGGACATCGTAGATGGCTAGAGGAAAATCATCCTTATCGTTTTTAAAAGGATAGATTTGATGGCACAATCAAGGTAGATGGTCCTCCCACCATAATGTCGGGGTCTGATATTTTGAAACAATTAAGAGGTTCGAGTTTTAAATATGGAAAATTAACTAAATCGAATAACAAAAGAAGAAGAGATGATGTTGGTTGTTCAACAAGTAGTCCTCTTCCTGTAACAAATGACGAGTCGAGTGCATTTGATGATATAGAGAGTTTCATAGAAGAAGATATTGATGGTGATAACCAATTGTGGAAAAAGAGGAGTATTTTTTTTGATTTGCCATATTGGGAGTTCAATCTTATAAGACATAACTTAGATGTGATGCATATTGAAAAAAATGTTTTTGATAACTTGATCGGGACATTATTAAATTTGGATGGGAAGACTAAAGACAACGAAAATGCTCGCAAGGATATGGGAATAAGGCATGAACTCCACCTTATAAACCGTCCTAACAAAAAGTCATATATGCCCTTGGCATGTTACACCATGACTAATGCGGAGAAATCCAACTTTTTACAAGTCCTAAAAGATCTGAAAGTTCCTGATGGTTATTCTTCAAATATTTCAAGGGGTGTAAGCTTGAAGGATCGAAAGCTCTTCAACCTCAAGAGTCATGATGCCCATATTATGATGCAAGGCATTTTGGTTATTGTTCTAAAGGCTTCCATGCATTCACGAGCACAAACTCGAGTAGTCAAAGCAGTGAGTGACTTATGTTCCTTTTTTAAAGGATTATGTGCTAAAGTTCTTGATCCTAGCGAATTAGACAAAATGGAGTATCAAGTGGTGCGGACTTTGTGCGAGTTGGAGCAGTTATTTCCTCCTAGTTTCTTCACAATCATGGTTCACTTGACTATTCACTTGATATCAGAGGCCAAGCTTGGTGGACCTGTACATTATAGATGGATGTATCCGATTGAACGGTACTTGATGCGATTGAAATCATATGTTCGCAATAAGGCTCAACCCGAGGGCTCAATGGCAGAAGGTTATGTTAAGGATGAGTGTCTTACTTTTTGTTCAAGATACTTTGAAGGTGTAGAGACTCCATTTAATCGACCTCCTAGGAATGACGAAACTATTTACGGGAAGGAGATGTACATGCTTAATTCTGGAGGGCGTAAATTAGGAAAGGTTGACATTCTTGAACTTGATTACACGTCACTAGCTCAAGCACATCGTTATGTGTTACTTAACCATAGTAAAATTCAACCTTTTCGCGAGTAAGTATCCTTTTTAAAGATATTGAGCATAGCCTAAAATGATCTATATAGAGTCTAATATTATAGTTTCCTGTAGCCATTTTTTGGGTGAATTACGAGCTCTTAAGAAGGGACCGGTAGACTTAAAGACAATAGAGAAGTTGGTTGTTGAGGAGTTTCCAGGATGGCTTCAACTACAGGTTACACAACTATTTAGCTCTTATAAAAGATTATTAATCATTAGGTGCTTAATCTAAGAGTATAATTAAATAATGGTAGGTTCCGTTCCTAGAAAAGAACAATTTTGATAAAGAAGTGTTATCCCTTGCTATTGGCCCGAGCAATGTTGCTAAGCAATGCAATGGTTTTATCACGAATGGTCTTAGATTCCTTACAAAGAGTCATGAAGAGTTTAAGAAGACTCAAAATTCAGGAGTCATGGTGGAAGTTGAAGGAGGAAATTACTATGGAAAGCTTACGAGCATTATTGAGCTAGAATATGTTTTTGGATATAAAGTCGTTCTTTTCCGTTGTGATTGGGTTGACATTCGACCTTCAAGGGGGCTAAAGAAAGATAAATATGGGTTTCCACTTGTAAACTTTTCTAGGCCGTTAGTACATACTGGTATACAATTGAAAGATGATCCTTTCATAGTATCATCTCAAGCGAAACAAGTTTTCTACATAGAGGATGTAAAAGATGTTGGATGGCTGCATGTTAATATGAATTTTCCAAGAGATACGTATGACATGGGAAAAAATGTCATTGAAGATGATGATGACTCATACATCCAATGTATGCCTTATAATCTTCCACATCTTGATGATGTTAATCAGCGACCAATTTGGCATATAGGAGACATCTTATAATCTTTTATCAGGAGGGAAGGTAGTTTCATAGTCTTAAGGGTTTTGTCAGTAAGTTTGGAAGATTTATATACATGACGATTTCCAGGTTTACTTATGATGTATTCTCTACACGCGTGATCTGTATTAGTAACTTGCATTACAGCCTTGGTTTATGGCTGATCAATAGGTTCATAAATTCAGTATGTTAAATTTGTGTCCAAAGATATAAATACTTGGATTACCATGTTTATTTTTTATGGTTGTTGTATTAGGTCTGTTAGCAAGTCCTCTTTAGAATAGCTAGTTATTAGCTATCATTATGTTCTTGTACATTGGTCATATCATTTTCTCTCCTTCGAATATTAATGTCTGATATAAGCTTTTGCATAGTGTTTGATGGATGAAGATTTTTTACTACTATAACTACTCTGTAACAAAAAGCCTTCTGTAATCATGCCTTTTCTAGTAATCGAATTCAGTCAATTAGTAACTAATTTGTCTAAGAGTTTATGCAATTTGCTTAGTGATTTGAATGTTGTTGTATCTTGTTTTTTATTAGCCATTCCGACATTGGCATTTTTATCAATTGTTGCATTGGCATTTGTCTAAATGGTTTGATTTAATGCTGATATTCTTAAAATGCTTAAAAGTTAAAACAAGATTAACTTTCTGGAGGCTTTATGTGTACATGTTAAGTGTATACGACTGATGTACATTCATTTGGACCTTTGTCACGGGAGATAGGTAATTTTCCTGATCTTGGGGTGATATTTCTTATGACTGTTTGGTATTGATGGTTTCCTGATCTTATTTACAGGTTTTGTTTCTGCCATTTAAGTTGTTGTTTCTGCCATTCAAGCTATCATCTTAGTCATATGGCTTGCTATTCTAACAGGTGCTGTAAATCTTATTTACAGGTTTTGTTTTTGCCATTCAAGTTGTTGTTTCTGCTATTTCCTGATCATTTGAAGCAAGAATTTACAGGTACAATCTTACAGATTTTGTAAGGCTCATTTGAGTACGGATACTCATAAATCTAATTTATTCTGTCATGGTTTTGTAATAGCTACTTGGAAGATGTTTAGGTCTAAAGCAACAATGGAATAGCATGCAAAAAAGTATACACAAAATAAGAATAATTCCACACGCATGGAATCACATATGCAACCTATTGGTAACTTACACGATGACTCACATCGCTCATCATCTTTTAGTCACACACTTTTTCGCCCACCTTTTTGTTCTACCATCCAACAAAACTCTTTCCCATCATCATCTTCTGCTGATTTTCAATCCATACGATCCAATTCAACCACTTATAATCTAAATTTATATGATTCTATGATGCACCATTCCACATCGTCATCATATTCTAAGCCAACAACATTTGATCCTATGATGCACGAGTCCACATCGTCATCATATTCTAAGCCAACAACATTTGAGCCTATGTTGCACCAGTCCACATCCTCATCATATTCTAAGCCACCGGCATTTGAGCCTATGTTGCACCAGTCCACATCCTCGTCATATTCTAAGCCAATGACATTTGAGCCTATGTTGCACCAGTCCACATCCACATTATCAGATCAGTCGTCATCTTCTAGGACTAGTTTACATCAGTTCTCATCGTCTTTTCACTTAAACCAAGACGATGAAGATGAACATGAAGATTAAAATGAAAATGATGAGGAGTCAAAGGAGGTTGAAATAGTAGGTAAGTATAAACATACTATTACTTGTAATTAGTTATTAAGTCCATGTTTGATATTCAAATTATGGATGTTCGGTGAACACTAAAAGATTTTCCCTTCATACTTAGTTGATATTAGTACATTCTTGAGATTTTTATATTTAAAGTGAACACTTTGGAAGAGAAAAACCCAGATTTAAGTTCATTTGGATACCAAATTTAAGTTCAACTAATAAAGGGTGCAGCAGGTGTGTGCACAAGGTTCATGACCATACTTTTGAGTAAACCCAATTTGTGTCCACGAGAAGCTAAAGATTGGAGAGAAATAAAAGTACGTTGTGGTACATTGCTTTTGGGAGAACTTCGGGTAATTTCTTTTAAAACACTTATATTTTATTGTTCATAATAATGACGGTCATTAATATCCCTTCTTTCTGGCATTTTTTGGCAGCGAAAATTCAGTTTGCCTCAAGTTAGTGATCTCAATGATGTACTTTTTGCTATGTTCGGTGTTAAAGTCAGATACACAAAACATAGGTTTAAAATAAAGCTATTTCGGTTAGCTGCCAAGAAATTAGATGAAGCCAACAATGTTGGTGCTAATGGTGAACAAGAAAGAACATATACAAACGATCAGCTCCTGCAAGCACTTGATCTGATTGATGCACCGCCAAACTTTCTTCATCACCAGTGGGAGTTATATAAAAGTAATCTTAGAACACATGTGGCAAAGGTACTGGTTTGTTTTTCTCATATTAAAAAACTAATTTTGCCAAGTGTTTTGTACTGACTTTTTTTATGCTCGACTGAAATGTAGAAACTATCACAACAGGGGAAGAAAGCAAAATCTATGCAAGTTCATACTCACACAACGGGTGCCACTAGTTTTGCGCAAAAACGTGACCGATTTGTGAGTACCATGAACTATAATTGAACTATTTAGATGAATGGGTATAGTTAGTTAGTTATATATAATTGATGTTGGAAGTGTATATGTAGTACACATGTGACAGATCGAGCCAACTTGCATATGTAATGATAAATTTAGCAGGCTTTTTTTGTTTGCAGTAGTTGTTTAAAGACATTAGATAGTAGACACACTTTTTTTATCAGGTTTCTTAAGCTTTCTGTAAACAAACTCTCCCTGATTCAATTACAAAATCCCCGAGTTTAACAAAACTAATCATTTTGTACTTAGTCAATAAATTTGTTATACGAGAATGTGTCAAGAGTAGATTTAGAGACTGACACATTTCAAGAAGTTGATACTCAGATTCTCTGTCATACTTGCCAATTTCTTCTTGAAAATAGTAAAAACCAAGCTGAAGAAAGTTGACATGTTTAGAGTCAAAGTCAGGGATAGAAGTACAGAACGAATGACCAAACTGATTAAATGCAGTTTCTATGAAAACTTAAGATTCATGCTCACCTGGCTTTTGTCACCCCACTCACCAAAGAAGGTTATAGAAAATGCCTCCCCAATTAGCTATCTGTAACGTATCAACGCCTCCCCAATTAGCTATCTGTAACGTATCATTTCAAAAAATATACGCGTGTATTCTGATTAGTTTGTATTTAATGTGCAGAAAACGAAGCACAAGAGATCACCTAATAGGATTGAGTTTTTTGACTTGTCATATCAATCCAGAGACGGGTCATACATTAATGGCATGTCGAAGGATTTCATAGTATACATTTACAGAATTTATACATTTATTTATACTTTTCTATATTTTTGATCTTATAATATTTATGTTTTAGGAGCGAGCACGTGAAGAAATGACTAGAAGAGAATTAGAAATTAGCAAGTCAAGACCTGTTGATGATGAAGTTAGAGCAGAGATTGCAGATTCTGTAATGATGGATCTTATTGGACCAGATAAGCCTGGACAATCACTTGGTTATGGGACTGGAGTTACAAAATCTAAAGTCACCAAGTTAAGTTTGGATTCAAGAAGATCAAGAAAAGAAAGCTTAGTAAATCAAAACCGTCTACTGTTAGAAAAACTTGATTCACAAAGTAGGAGAATAGAGTCACAAAACAATCAAATCAAGACTATGGCAAAAGATCTTAGTGACATTAGGGGGGAGCTGAATGTTTTAACGACTGCATTTAAAGAGCTATATCTTGCTGGAGCATCCAAAGATATGTTCTTTCAAGAGACATCTAAAGACGTACATCTTAGACTCAAAGTCTTGTTATCTCATATTTGCATATTTTAAGAACTTTTAGTTATTTTTACATTACTAGAAAAAGTCTATACTTGTTTGATCAATAAATAGCATTTGACTGTGTATAATTCAAATTTTTTTGTAACGAAAATGGTCCCCATGGTTGTGAAACATAACGTGTTTGGTCCCTATAGGGACCAAATCCGTTATGGGTCATGGGGACCAAAACGTTATGAATCCTGTTTCGCGCAGGACCAAACCCGTTATGTTTCACAACCATGAGGATTATTTTCGTTACAAAAAAGTTTGAGGGATCATTTTCTTTTTTGAACTTTTATTATTTTGAATGATCATATATGATATTCATATTTCTGATCAGGAGGAACAACAACAACAACAACAACAACAACACCAACACAATTTAAATAATTTGTGGCAAAGTTTATGGCAATCTAGTATGCAAACACCTCCTGGAGTTCAGAATGAGCAGGTATCACAATCATCTCAAGGGCAAGCAACACGTCAACAACAATCAGTTTTAAAGCAACAAAGACAACAAGGGCAAGCAACTCGACAACCAACACAGTTAGATTCAATGGGGCAGCAGGTGAATGCTACAAACATGCAACAAAACCCACTAACTGGACAACAATATGGTTACTCGGATATGCAGCAAGATTGATGATTTGTACAAAGAAATAAAAGTTGTGTTAGTTTTTATTTGCATATTCAAAGAACTTTTAGTTGTTTTTACATTACTAGAAAAAATCTATACTTGTTTGATCAATAAATAGCATTTGACTGTGTATACTTGTTTATGTGCATCATGTTAATGAAATATTAGATATTTTTATGTAATTTCTTTTTGGTTATCCTTGTTCCAGAAAGTATATCTACACTTTATGAGTGTAGAGATTTTGACAATTTTCCACACTTATAAGTGTAGAGATTTTGACAATTTTCCACACTTATAAGTGTGAATATTTAACAATGTTTTCACACTTTTAATTGTAGACATTTTTTTTTAATTTTGCCACACTTTTAGGTGTGGACATTCAAATAATCTTTCCACACTTTTAACTATAGACATTTAGATAATATTACTACACTTATATGTGTAGGAAAAATTGTCACACCTATTATTGCCGCATATGAGCAAGTGTGGACTTTATAATTTTTCACATTTTTAACCGTAGATATTTGGCCTTTTAAATGTGGAGAATTTAACTAATGTTTTTTAGTGAGTGTTAATAGTTACACACCAAGTTGTTTATGTATTATTTTGTTTTACACATAACTCTTTAATGCATAAATCCTTCTAAGATATCCGTGATCCCATGAGTTTATAAGCTAGTTCATAATAAAAATAAAGGCAGAAAATGAACTCAACGTTTTGGTTAAAATATGAGGGAAGTGTGACAAATGATTAAAAGAAGCTAAGATGCCAAGGTCTAAAATAAAGTGTGTAACACGGAGTTGAACACGTAGCTTGTATGGAAGCTGAAATCGCCCAACCCTCACAAGGGGTTAGAAATTTTGGAAACTGAGGAAATTTATTCTTGACTGCAATACCTCTTTGACGTTGACTTGGAAAATGCAGGTTGTTTCGTGTATATATTCTATAATATAATGATCCTGATTCTTTAGTACTTATACAAATTTCACTAATAATGTGGCTTACTTCCTTTACCACTACTTTCAGCATGCACACTTTAACTTATTTGCTGATGTTGCTTGTTTTCGTGTTACCAAAATCAACTGCTAATGATTTCGATGAAATATTGGAAAGAAAAGCTTTGCTTGCAACTAATTGGTGGAAAGATAAAAATGCTTCTTCAGATCATTGTAAATGGCAAGGAA
>BQNB010131825.1:3622-18724 GCA_026074375.1 Tanacetum coccineum | reverse complement strand
CCATCGCAGAATTGTCCTACACTAAAGAGGTTGTGTCCAAGACCTTCAACATAATATACATGACAAATAGTAATATTGCTATGTACATAATCGCCATAGCCTATGATTGCTGTAAAGTGGTCGTTTCCAAAGCGGACAGTGCTCATAAATGTTTATATAAAAAATTTCAACAGTTTAAGATTGCTAGTCATGTGATTTGAACAACCACTATCAACAATCCACAGAACTATTTGGATCACCTACATCACATGAGAAAAACACGTATGGAAGAGTGGACAGTTTTGCTACCTATTGTTTAACGGGAACTGATGTGTTAGAGTAGGATACAATATGAGTCCAAAACTGAACAGATCTTTGCAGCCTGCTAAGGGTGATAACCAACTTGTATAAATACAGATTGACTATAGAGAAACACTAACTATGAATACTTATTGTATATGCGGAATCTAGACAATAGTATTAAGAAGAATAATGAATACTAAACTTTGATTTCTATTAATCTGTTAATATGATTACAGATTACTAAGTATGAGATATGATTGTATGAGATGAGATCTGTGTGTTATCAATGTGTGTATCCTATCTCTAATGTCGTAGGATTCCTTTTATAGACCAAGGATAAACCCTAACAGGCTTACGAAACGCGTAAAAGATAATACATATCTTTTTCTAAAATATCTCATACATATCTCTTAAATGGTACTAACTATTTTATACTAATGGTACTAACTATCTGAGCAGTACTTAACACTTTGTACTGTCAGTACTAACTATAACTGTTAGTACTAAGTATATACCTAACGGTACAAAGTCAGGAATGTATAATTCCCAACATCTCTTTTGAGTCGTTCTTTTGTAATTTATGTGTAATTGTGCCATTAGTTAACACCCAATTGTTGGTTCCACTGCGTATGAAATTGGGAGTGTTAAAATTAGATAGCTTGTTTAGTAAAATTTGGAACCTTAATAGGCTAGCTTAGGAAAAGCCTATGGAAAGCCCATGGACAAAGCCATATGGCCGGCCTCTGTAGCTTTGATAGTTTTTGGCAAAAACGTTACCAGCATGAACGGAATTTGATTTTCCTTTACAAAATAGCGTTTGCTCTCGGATAGTAATACGCTTTATTTCATATAAGATGGTGAGTTGATTTCATACAGTTTTGGTGACTGTCAAACCTCTAACGGACCAGAAATTGATTTGGACTTTACCAAATTCCTTTTCTTTTGGAACTAGCCAAATGCTTCATTTGCCTTAACGTGGTGAATTGATATACCATATTGTTTTTAGCAAACTATCAGCTATCAAACAGATTGAGTATCTTTACAAGAACTGTTTGTTCTTGGTACTAGCCAACTCTTCACCATGAATCCAGGTGTGTTGAATACCTTATAATTTTTGGTAAATTTGTCAACCATAAACAGATTGATAAGTCCTTGTACCAAGCCATTAGCTTATGGACTAGCTCGTTCTTTTGCTATGAAGCATGGTGAAACTGGTTGACCATTTGTTGATGGTGTAGTCCAACACTCAAACTCCTTCTAATTCTCCATTAAATCTCCACTCTTCATTAATCTGTTGCTTAATAAATATGATCAAATCAAGAGCAGCAGTACTTTCTCTTTCAACTCCAAATCCAAGATCAGAATCCTTTGCACAATAAATCATGGAAAGAGGATTCCTTCTTTCTACTAACATCTGGTTGACTGTCCCATCTGCAAAGCTCTATTATGTAAACTCCACAAGCTTTCATTACAATCTCACGTGCAATCTTCCAATCTTGTTGATCACTCCAGAAATCACTTTGATCATTTTCTTCTTTTGAGGATTCCATCATTATCTTCAAATCGCCCCAAAGAATCAACTCAATTCCATCCAGTGTAATTTTTGAGTACTGTTCTTTCATAAGTCATACAGTGAAAATAACATCTTGGTCTATCAAAGATATGAAGTTCCGCCATGAGATAGTTGAGGGCCGTTAAGTTCCCATTGGCTCTGTAAATAATATGATAGTCTCCTTCTGGTGATGATACTTGTCACAAACTAGCAATGACAGATTTCTCTCCATTATTTCACTATCTATGGTACCTTCAAATGTAACAATCTTTAGGCACTTTCTGTGTTTATCATCACTATCAACATCTGATTGTGGTCTTTTCCTTTTCCTAGCAAGCATCTTTATATGACCACCCTTCCTTTTCTTTGTACCCTGCTCTGTCACATTTACCTTAGCACGTACCTTTGCTGTGTCTTCTTTCTTTGGAGTTTCTTTAGCAACCTTCTTCTTTAATCTCTTATGTTCAAGATCTTTTGCTCCTTCATTCATCTCCTTAATCTTTCTTTCATCCTCCAGTGGAACATCAGCAGTGAAACTTTCATTAAAACATATTTCTATTTCTCATATAAAGCTTGTATTTCTTCAAAAGTTTTGTTCTTCAGGTCTGAGTGTTTCTTGTTTTTAACATGTTTCAAATAAGTCATCATCTGATTCCTAAGCTGAGTTCTTGTAGGAGGTATATTCCTTATTGTAATAGCTCTTTGTTCTCCAAGAAACCTTCTTTGAGCTGCAATTGTATCATGAAGAAATTTTGCTCTCTCTTTCATAGTAAACTGCTCTCTCTCTTCTTCTTGAAGCCTTAATGCTAGAAGTCTATCAGCTTCCATTCTTGCTTTGATGTCATCAAAGTCTTGTATAAGAGCAGCATTTGTAGCTTCTTCTTCAGCTAATCTTTTCCTTTCTTCTTCTGTTTCCCAATCCTCTTGCATCTTTCTAGCCATCTCTTCATCCCTAGCAAGTTGCTTAAATTTCTTTTCTTCAGGATACCTCAGATTTAGGTTATCTAGGACTCATCTTCCTCTTTCAATTTTCTTTTTCCCTTTATCTTTTGGATCAATCTTTGGAAGAGGATTTAATGTCAATAATGATCTGGTTGAAGTAGTCCTTGGTCTCTCAGTCTCCTCAACATCCTTAAGTTAAACTCCTTTCTCATTTTCTCTTGAAACTGCTTTGGCTTGGCTCATGTTAAGAAGAACTTGAGCAATAGTTTCATCATCTCCAAAAGTTGTAGGAGTAGGTGTTTGAGTTGTTGGAGTAGCACTTCTTCCTTCAGCTTGATCATCAGTACCTTCATCTGGTCTGTCGGTACTAACTTCTTCCTTGTCAGTACTAACTCTTGATCAGTTAGTACTAACTTTTGATCTGTCAGTACTAACTTTTTCCTTGTTAGTACTAACTACATCTTCAGTACTAACTTCCTTTTCTTCCCTTTCTTTCTCTACATTCACCTCGAATCTTGACCTCCCCATATCTTGAGCATTCTCAGTATCCATGTAAAACTTCCAAAAGTATCATTCAGGCGAAGGGCCCCCCTCATCAAAACAATGGATCTTATGGTACTAAGGGTCAGCTTATGGCAGATTTCCTCCCCTGGTTTATTACAGACTCCATTTGCATCTCCATGTTTCCTTCAAGGATTTTCTTTCTCTATCCAATCTTGCTTCAAGGAGGAAACTCTTATCCCAAGCTCTGTGGTGTGTGATAAACAGGTCTTAGCTTTCTGTTAGGCTTCTTGATCTGTGATTAAAGTGTTTAATTTCATTGGTTGTTCTGTAACCTGTGTACACAAGGAGGTCAAGTTGATACACACTTTGGAGTGTCATGTCATCCCTTATCCTGAAAGGGATTTTTCACTGGATGACTGACCTCCAATGATTTACCACTAGAATCTCTAGAATTGAATCTGGAATGTAAGTAGTAGGTGGAAGGTCTAGGTGAGGGTCTGATGTAGGCTCAAAATGAACGTCACTTGGGTGAGGAGGTGAAGGTGTAGGTTATGGTTCAGATTGGTCTTTCTGATTGTTCACCCTCATCCTTTGTTGGTTGAACCAAAATGTTAGAAAACAGAGGTGTGACTTTCCCTGAAAAATGTTTACCATTATTAACCCATAACAGGAGAATACCTTAATTGCAATGTATTATCTGGAAATGGTCTAAAGGTACGGGCACTTCATTAGTTGATTTATCTTAAAAAGATTGAAATGAACCTTGGATACATAACAAACTTTTTCTTTGCATCTAAGTGTCTAAGCATACCATCAAAAAATAATTTAGAAAAATTATATTTTTGATTAGATGTTAAGCAAATTACAGCAGTGGCAATGTTAGTGAGAATTTGATCCCAGGAGGTGCTTTTTGAACTAATACAATGATTCATTGTATGAAAAAGAAATCTCCATTGGGGTAAAAACAAACTTTGTTAAATGTTAGAATAGTTAAATCCCCCATGAGCTGTATAGCATCAAATATAGCCTGATTAGGTAGAGAATCTATCCCATCGGCATCATCAATAAGAAGATCACTTCTTATTGATGCTTTAGAGATAGACACAGGCTTGCCAGCTACATTAGCAGTAATATACCTAACATTGTTGATTATTTTAGATTTATCAGACATCTAAAATTGTTCAACAAATGTAGTAGAGACTACTGGACTTACAGTGAGAGCATTGTGAATGGAGCTTCGCACAAGAAAGTCAATAACCTCATGAAACTCTACATTCCCAGCAGTCTTTTCCAAGAATGCGACCATGTTGTGTTTAGGGCATGATTCAAGAACAACCATGATTAGAGATCGTCGGTGAGTGAGAGATTAGGGCTCGAATGAAAGAAAGTATTTAAGAGAGATTACATGAGTGAACTGTGCAATTGAGATGGGTTTATATAGGTTTAGCAAACCTAAAATCAAAGAAACCGTTTCAATTTACACTTTATACCCTTGGCGGTATTTTCTTCAACGTCTCTATAGCGGTACTATCTTTGCCCAACGGTACTAAATTTGCACTGTCGGTACTAACTTTTGCCAACCAAAGAATGAACAATTTTGGCAACAGCAGTGCTTCAGTACCATCTAAAGCTCTTCCCAATGACTCTTTAAAACCCAATTAACTTCTTGAAATTCGTCACTTATGGTTAAAATGCGTCTGCACACTGAACACTTCATACAAACTATACAACAAATCATATTGCCTCCCCTTAACTAATGCAGCTTATGGATTGATCATCCCAATTGTAACAACCAAGAACTGAAACCTGCTAACATCAAATGCCTTGGTTAGAAGATCAGCTACATTGTCATCAGTGTGTATTTTAAGCACCTGGATAAGTTTCTTCTCATAAGCATCCCTTATGAAGTGGTGCCTAATGGCAATATGCTTTGTTTTGGAGTGATATACTGGATTCTTTACAATGCATATTGTACTTTCATTATCAATGTAGATCTTTGTGTTCATGAAATTGAACCCATAGTCTAACATTTGATTTTGAATCCATAGAACTTGCCCACAGCAATTTGCAGCAGCAACATATTCTGCCTCTGTAGTAGAAGTAGCCACAATTGTCTGCTTTTTGCATTGCCAAGAAATAAGTCTCCTGCCAAGAAATTGACAACCTCCTGTTGTGGATTTCCTGTCAAGATTTGCTCCAGCATAGTCACTAT
Organism: Tanacetum coccineum; assembly: GCA_026074375.1. Taxonomy (NCBI): domain Eukaryota; kingdom Viridiplantae; phylum Streptophyta; class Magnoliopsida; order Asterales; family Asteraceae; genus Tanacetum; species Tanacetum coccineum. The sequence goes on along the minus strand of BQNB010131825.1, from coordinate 13,232 downwards.
CTGAATAGGCTTCCAGGTCAAATGAGGACACTCTAGGATACCAAAGGCCCAGTTTGGGTTTGCCCTTTAGATACCTAAAGATTCTCTTAACAGCACTTAGATGGGAAGTCTTTGGATTGACCTGAAACCTAGAACAAGCACAGACTGCAAACATAATATCAGGCCTAGAAGCAGTCAAGTACATTAAAGAACCAATCATGGATCTATAAAGATGTACATCCACATCACTAGCTTCCTCATCCTTGACTAAAGGCTTCTGGGTCTCAATTGGTGTACTAGCAGTCTTAACACTGACAAAATCAAACTTCTTCAGGATTTCTGCAACATACTTATCCTGACTTATAAAGATACCATCTTCTTTCTGTTTGACTTGTAATCCAAGAAAGAAGGTGAGCTCTCCCATAGAACTCATCTGAAATCTACTCTTCATTAATGCCTCTCAATTCATCACACCAAATCTCTTTGTAGAACCACTAAATAATGTCATCACTTAAAACTTGGACTAACAGATTTCATTTTTTTGTCTTCTTGATAAAAAGAGTCTTGTCAATAGTTCCTCTTCTGTTTCCACTCTTCAACAAAAAATTAGATAAAGTTGCATACCAGGCTCTAGGAACTTGGTGTAAACCATAGAGATCTTTCACACCTTTGTAGACCTTCTTAGGACACTTAGGATCTTCAAAACCTAGAGGTTAAGACACATATACCTCCTCATCAATTTTTCCATACAGGAAGGCACTCTTCACATCCATCTGATAGACTATGAATCCTATATAAGAAGCAAAGGCAAAAAAGATCCTAATGGCTTCAATCCTAGCCACAGAAGAAAAAAAACTCATCATAGTCTAATCCCTTCCTCTTTGACTATGTCCGTAGGCAACCAACCTTGCCTTATTTATACACCACGACACCTCTTCATCCTTTCTTATTTCTGTTAACCCATTTTGTCCCAAGTGGCCTTTTTCTTCCCATAAGGAAATCTACAAGAATCTAAACTTTATGAATCTTGAATTGCAGCAGTTATTATTGCTAGCATCAACCCCAAATTTAATCTTAAGTGTTCATATATCTTTTTGGTTCAATTTGAGACAAGAACAGCAAATACACAATGCTGAAAGTCCTTTGATTATTGCATTCCACTGCTTTTGAATATAACTTACAAAAGCATAGGCTCCAGAGCTTTTGTTCACTTTGCTCCTTGTTTGAAACTTGCTGATTGGATCTCCAGGAATTTAAGTTGAAGGATGAATAGGGGAATCCTTGATGTGGGGAATAGGACTAACATTCACAATAGTTTCTAAAATTGTGAAGGTCTGCCCACTGCACCCTCATTTCATATGATGCATTGGTAAAAAATACTATCATTAGGATTGTCATATATATCCTCAAGAGCAGGTATTTGAGAATCATCTTGGTCAGTATTGGTTAGATCAGTGTAGGATAGTCCACCAGTAGGACTGGCAGTACTAACTGGTGTGCTAGTAGTATTAACTGTGTTAGTACTGCTAGCTCTAGCAGCTCCTGCTTGAAGAAGCAAATCCTCAGTATTTTGGGTAAACTCCTTTCTAAGAGCTTGATTGCAGTTTTACGTACCTATAGAATATATATTCACTCTTTAAAATATATATATATATATAATATATAATATACGTATCTTTACCGGGAAGTATGATTTCCCGAGTCGTTTTCCAAATGATTTGAGAAATTGAAACCTCGCTTGATATTGGATATTGATTTGAATGGGTTCAAAGATTGATTGGGATGTCTATAACTACTAATTAAAACAAGCAAATAAAAATAATTAGAACACTTAACAAATACCGGGAAATGAATTAAACGCGACAAATAAACAAGTAAACAAATTTTAACCCCTAAAAATGTAAACTAGAATTATAAACCTAAGATAGGACAAAAGAAAATTTTAGGAAAAAGAAAAACATTTTTTTTGCTTTTTAAATTAAAAGATATGATTTTTTCTAAGATTTAATAAAACTCTTAAAAATAAAGTCCTAGAAATTTTATAAAAATTACACTAATTAAAGAAAATGCACAGAAATTTTCTAAAAATAAAAGCCCTAATTTTTATCTTTTTATAAAAGTTTAATTAAACTAATTAAAACTAACCCTAATTATTAATTAAAACTAAATAAAACTAATTAAAAACTAACTTAGGGACTAACTGTGAAAAAGACTTAAGGGCTAACGGGGCTAAAACATTTAACGGGCAAGGTTTAACTGAGAAACAACTAAAACAGGAAAATTACAAGAATGGTCCCTGAGGTCCTACCCCGATAATAACCAAAGTCCAATTATAAGCTCAAATTCTAAAAGTGCTTATCACTAAAAACTTGAAAGAGCAAAGTTGTAAAGGAAGCTAGTAGGAACAAAATTAATAAAAGCTACTTGGGCTGAAAATAACCTCAAATGAGCTTAAAGGATTAGGGCTTTATTTAGATTAAAAAGGAGTTAAACGTTGTACTAGTATTTAATTGAGCGTGATATGGATGGATGAGCTATTGAAGCAAACTGGTTAACACGTTGGGACTATAACTGAGAGGTCGTGGGTTCGAGTGTGGACAACCCCTTGCCTTGCTCTAAACTCCTTCTAATCTCATCCCTTCATTTCCTTCAATGATTGGATCACAAATATTGGCCGTTGGATTGAATTGTGTGCACTCAAGGATTGCCAAGCTGTCATTCCTTGATGTGACAGCTTGTGCTTCTTTTGTGAGTAAATTAGCACAAAAAAACATCACTATGTGTGCTTTCACCATTGCTGAGTGAGGTTAAGTAGAGATTGGAGATGACTAATTTGTCCTTGCCATTTGGTTGTAGAGCACTTGAATAGTCGTCCGTACCCTTTAATTTCAAAAAGCCCTTTGTTTTACCCTGGCTAGTGAAATGAGAGTGATGATGAACAGTAAATGGTATTTGCACCATTTTTATAACTGAATCGGGTTAATTCAGTTTTATCTTTGACATATGAGCACAATTGGCCCCTCTCTTTCTTTTCTCTCTTTTTAGTTATAAACTAGTTTTAGAATTTGCAAAACTGGCCCTTGTGGTTTATGAAGAGGGAAATGGGCTAGGGTTTTGGGCTTAAGGATCCGGGTAAGGCCCATTTGGGTTTAGGGACCATTTATGAATTTTTCTTAAAGTTGAGGGGCTAAAGTGAAACATTTTAGGTTTTGTTGACTTTTGTTGACCAAGATTGACTGGAGTAGACTGTAGATTTGACTTTTTCTGGCTTTGGCTTCCGGCTTTTGTCCACTCTTCCGTTCTTGTGTCCGTGCTTGCTTGTTTTTGACTATTTTCTTGTGATTTTTGATATATCCGTACCTGCACACACAAAATACAAATACAAGCATATTTTTGCCATTTTTGGTCTGTTTTGGGTTTAATTGGGTTATTTTAGGTATTAACGAATATGTGTATTTTACACTTATCAATGATATTCAGGATGACCAAAATGATGTAGAATGTGATGATAAGCGTGTTGCACTTGCTAATTTAATTGCTAATTAAAACTTGATGTCGATGAAAATAAAAAGATTCAAAAGCAATTAAAGAAAGAAAATGCAACATTGACTCAAGAGTTAACTTAGTGCAAATCTATTCTTGCGAAAACTAGTAGAACTCTAGGGGAATCTAACAGTATTCGGGATAGTTGCTTAGTTGCACTTCAAAATAAACAGACTGAGTTTGAGAGGTACAAGGCCTTTAATGATCCGTTACCGTGACTATGACAACTTGAACATAAGTGAATGGAAGTCTAGGGACTATTAGCTCAAAAGATTATTGACATAAAAGAAGGTTAAACTCTTAGTTAAAGCCTACGAAATTTCTGTTGTCAAAGAGAAACATGATGAGTAGTCAAACATAGTCTTTTAACCAAGTCACATTACGAAGGTTTGTTCAGATAGAATCAAAGGTAATAACGGTTTTGAAGCGTAAGGAGAAAATGATAATTGACAAAATGATTTAATGGGAAAACCAGATAATTTTAATGAAATTGTTTACAAACGGTATCAGTCAATCCAAATCATTCATATGTCTAGCCGAAAAATGCCCTACATATTAATGGAAGACTTACCTTTGCCAATCAATGGTACCTCAAAAAAAGACTAAAATCAGATACCATGTTTGTATGTGATCCCACATGACCAATCTGATCCTACAAACAGACTCGTTCCCGATAGGGAAGTACTCAGACTCTTGAAGAAGAGAGTCGATCAAAATTGAATAAAAACTTAGTGAAACCTTTTAACTACACAAAGTTAAATAGTATTTATGAAATTTTTAAACCCCCAACCCAGCATTATGAAATTCAATTCGCACAGGCAAATGAAATAAGAAAGAAAATGTGGAGAAAATCATTTGTGAAAACAAAGCCAAATATTTTCAAAAACATAGATATCTTACCAGTGTCTAAATCAATAAGCAAAAGTAGACAAGCATATAATTGTCAAGACAATAACGTTAATCATTGAAAGAAATTGTCAATCAACTATGGGTATACTTTCAATCGACCCTTCCTCATCTTCGTATACACACTGCGCAAAGATATGGAAATCCTAATTAAGACATGTTTGATGCCCCTTGCCCTTAAGACTCAGAATGATAGTTTCGCATTTGTTCATGAACTTCAAGCAGAATATGCTTGCAGATTAAAGTACGTTTGAAATTCTCTTGAAGATGAACTTGATGAACATGAATTGATAAAGCAGGAAGATGAAGTTTCATATGTATGATATGCTTTTGCAAGAATGTGTGTCTAAAGATGTTATGTGTTCTTATTTGCATTCATCATCTGATTTAGATGAGATCACTGAATTACAATGCTTATATCTTCATAAAGTCAGGGAATGTGACTATCTTGCACAAAAGCTTTCTGAACCAAACTGAATTTGTAATGTAAGTAATAGAGATTTACACTGAGTTTTACAAAGTTTTGCTAATTTAGAAAAAACAGCTTCAATTCTCTTGGAATCGCTTTTTACAAGAATGTCAAGAATAACTGAAAAATGACTCAGTTTGCAAAGAAATTGCGTTTCAAATGTAATTTCGAAAGGAACTGAGAACAATATTTAGAAATACAAGATTTGAAAGCTCAACTGCAAGACAAGAACATTGCAATCAGTGAGTTAAAGAAACTCATTGACAAAGGAAAAGGAAAATCTATGGACACTAAGTTTGATAAACCATCTGTTGTTCGACAACCAAATGCTCAAATGATTCCAAAACCATTAGTTTTAGGAAAATCGGCTCCTTTTTCAAACTATCTTAAGAGAATAAATTTTGCAAAGAAAAAGTCGGTTTCAAAAACTAATGAGTCAGAGGGTTTATCAAAACCAGCCACTCTACAGAATTTGCCTAAAACAGTAATGCAAGCTGTAAGAAACACAAATGTGATTAAACCAGGCATGTATCGAATTGCAAGTAGTACCACACAAACTAAATCACCATAGTTGACTCAGACTTCTAGGAATACTAATCCTTACGTGTCTACATCTACATGAGTAGCTCACAGAACTAATGTTAGCAGACCACAGCCTAGGAGCAATCAAATAAAAGATAAGGTTATGCCAAACACTAGTCATGTGAAGTTTAAGAAGACTGAAGTAGAAGAACACCCTAGGATTTCTAGTAGTTCTAATCAAACAAAGTCTGTAACTGTGTGTAATGACAGTTCAAATCCTAGAACTTCGAATGTTAATGCTGTTTGTGCTACTTGTGGAAAATGTATGTTTAATTTGAATCATGATGCTTTTGTTTCTAAGTATTTGAATGACGTGAATGCTAGAACTAAGAAGCCTACAGAAGTGCCTCTTAGTACTAGAAAACCCAAAAGTCAACCGAACAAATCTGTTGCAACACCACATAAGAAAATAGTTCCATTAGAATCCACTATCATAAATTCAAAGAGTTACTATATGATGTTGTATAAGAAGACTAATAAGGCGTGTAAATGGTGGATAGCACAACAATTCCCATCAGCATATACATGGGTTTCTAAGACAAAAAGGAAATGGGTACCTAAAGTTAGGAACGAAAGTGTGACTAAGAAAGCTAGTTTTTCCATAGATAATGTATCTAGGATAACTAATGTCTTAAAACTCACAAACACTTTAGGATCTAATATGTAATGTATTCCATCATCCTCTAATTTTCTTGCAGATTATACAACTCATCCTATTTATTGTTGACTCTGGATGCACAAAGCACATGACGGGCAATCTATCTCTGCTGTGCAATTTTGTTGAAAAATACTTGGGTACCGTTCGCTTTGGCAATGATCAGTTTGCTCTAATTATTGGTTATGGAGATTTGATTCAAGGAAATATCACGATCAAAAGGTTCTACTACGTTGAAGGTCTCAATCACAATCTTTTCTCAGTTGGTCAATTCTGTGATGCGGATTTGGAGGTTGCATTTCAGAAATCTACGTGTTTTGTTAGAGATCTTCAGGGAAACGACTTACTAACCGATAATCGTGGATCTGATCTCTATACAATTTCTCTTCAAGAAACAACTTCATCAACTCCAATCTGTCTCATGGCTAAAGCATCACAAACTTAAGCATGGTTATGGCATCAAAGACTTTCTCATCTCAACTTTGACTACATCAACTTGCTTTCAAAGAAAGATGTTGTGATTGGTTTACCAAAACTGAAGTATGTCAAGGATCAACTATGTTCCTCTTGTGAAGTTAGTAAAGCAAAACGAAGCTCATTCAAGTCAAAGACTGTTCCAAGGTCAAAAGGTCGATTGAATTTGCTTCACATGGACTTGTGTGGTCTAATGCGGGTTGCTAGCATCAATGGGAAGAAATATATTCTGGTAATTGTCGATGACTACTCCAGATATACTTAGACTCTCTTTCTATGTTCCAAGGATGAAACACTAGAAGTTTTAAAAGACTTTCTCACAATGATCCAAAGAAATCTTCAAGCCTCAGTAATTTCTGTTCGCACTGACAGAGGCACTGAGTTCTTAAACAAGACACTTAATGCATTCTTTAAAGAAGAAGGAATTGAGCATCCAACTTCTACTCCTCAAACACCTGAACAGAACGACGTTGTTGAAAGATGAAACCCCACTCGTTGAGGCTGCTCGGACGATGCTTTTGGCTTCTAAACTTCCTTTATTCTTTTGGACTGAAGCAATTGCAACCGCATGCTATACTCAAAACAGATCAATCATCATCCCAACTCATGAGAAAATGGCATATCACATCATTAATGATAGAAAACCCTCAATTAAACACATTCACATCTTTGGTTGCACTTGTTACTTAACAAGAGATGGTGAAAATTTAGATAAGATGAAAGAAAAGGGGATCCGTGCATTTTGGTGGGATACTCCACTAAGTCAAAGGGATATCGTGTCTACAACAAGAGAACAAGGTTGATAGTTGAATCCATCCATCTCAGGTTTGATGAGATCAAAAAGATGTCAGAGACGTCTGTTGCTAATGACACTTCAGGCCTCGTTCCCCAACAACAAAAGGCATCCGATTATGACAAACCTGACCCCACACCAGAACTACAAAATGTTTCTCCTTCAGCAGATACAACAGTTCCATCACAACAGGAGTTGGATCTTCTTTTTGGTCCTTTGTACGATGAATTTTTCAATGACGATACTTTTTTTGTCAACAAGTCTTCTTCTCCCACCGATAATTCTGCTCCACAAGACATACACCTTTCAATGAATATTCACCCTACATCAAAACCATCATCTCCTACAAATGTTCATGCTGAGGAAAACAACGATAATTAAGCAGAATTTACCAATCCTTTATGTACACCGGTACAAGAAAATGTTGAGTCTTCCTCACGTAATATTGGTAATTCAAATGTGCATACCTTCAATCAACCTTAAGATTCCGAATACCGATGGACAAAAGATCACCCATTAACTCAAGTTCATGGAAATCCATCCAAGCCAGTGCAAACAAGACGACAACTTGCAACAGATCCTGAAATGTGTATGTTCGCACTCACCGTGAGTATTGTTGAACCGAAAAACATTAAGGAAGCAATGGCTGATTCTGCATGGATAGAAGCAATGCAGAAAGAACTTCATCAGTTTGACAGACTACAAGTCTGGGAACTCGTTGACAAACCTTTTGGCAAGAACGTAATCAAGCTAAAGTGGTTATGAAAAAACAAAAAGGATGAAGACCAAACTGTAATTCGCAACAAAGCACGACTTGTAGCAAAGGGTTATGCTCAGGAAGAGGGTATTGATTTCGAAGAATCATTTGCTCCAGTTGCTCGCTTGGAGGCTGTCAGGATTTTTGTCGCATATGCTGCACACAAGTCTTTTCCAATTTATCAGATGGACGTGAAAACGGCATTTCTTAATGGTCCATTGAAGGAGGAGGTTTATGTTGCACAACCAGACGGATTCGTTGATCCTGATCATCCAGACAAAGTTTACCGTCTAAGGAAAGCTCTATATGGATTAAAACAAGCTCCGAGAGCCTGGTATGATGAACTCTCAAAATTCCTGATTTCCAAAGGTTTTACTAAAGGTATCATTGACCCGACCCTATTCACGATAAAATACGGGGAGGACATTCTACTTGTGCAAATTTACGTTGATGATATTATTTTTGGTTCCACAAGCCCTAAATTTTCTAAATGATTTGAAAAATTAATGCACAATAGATTTGAGATGTCCTTAATGGGGGAAATGAAATTCTTTTTAGGACTTTGGATCCACCAATCCCCACACGGTATTTTTATCACTCATGTATCTGACATCTAGTAGACCAGACATAGTGCAAGCTGTATGTTATTGTGCAAGATATCAAGCAAGATCGACTGAAAAACACCTAAAAGAGGTGAAAAGGATCTTTCAATACTTAAGAGGTACCATTAACATGGGACTCTGGTATCCGAAGGGTTCTGGCTTTGAACTAATAGCTTTTTCAGATGCCGATCATGCCGGTTGCGTTGATACTCGCAAAAGCACTTCTGGAGGAATACAGTTCCTAGGTGATAAGTTAGTCAGCTGGATGTCAAAGAAGCAGGACTGTACTGCAATGTCATCAGCAGAGGCTGAATACGTGGCGTTATCTGCAAGTTGTGCTCAAGTAATGTGGATGCGGACACAGCTTCAAGATTATGGCTTCAACTACAACAAAATACCATTGTATTGCGATTCTCAGTCAGCCATAGCAATCTCATGCAACCCCGTGCAGCACTCCCGTACCAAGCACATCCATACTCGGTATCATTTCATCAAAGAACAGGTTGAAAACGGTATAATTGAACTATACTTTGTCAGAACTGAATACCAACTGGCTGACATGTTTACTAAAGCCCTTCCTGAAGAAAGGTTTCAGTATCTTGTTAGGCGAATTGGTATGAGATGTTTGACTCCAGCAGAACTGGAGGTTCTGACAAAAGAATATGCTTGATACTTCATCAAACATCAACATGTACATATTTTTGGAAAAAAAGAAAAAATAAAAATTAAAATTTAAAAAAAAAAATATTCTTCTCGACATGTCTCTTGGAATCGATAACATTTACGTACCTAGAAATGTTGATTAATATCGACACGGGCGTGTAAATGAAGTTCGAACAGGAGTTTCAAA
>BQNB010131824.1:0-18724 GCA_026074375.1 Tanacetum coccineum | reverse complement strand
GGTCGTTCTCTTGTATCTAGCGCTGTGTATTATGAAGTAGCACCCCAAGTGGTATTCCGCTGCGTTGTTGTATTTTTGGGGGTGTTACATTCCCCTTGAACGAAGCATATCCAAACATCTTTGTTGTCTAATATCAGATATAACTAGCAGTACTACGCAGCAGTATTAACATAAAGCTAACAATATTAACTTTATTTGTAGCAGTACTAAGCGTAATCAAGCACTACTAATGAGATGACGAGCAGTACAAAGTAACAAGTGAGCAATATAAACTTTTCAAGGAAGCAGTACTAAATAATTACCACTGTTAAGATTACTCCTTCCTCCCATGTTGTTAGCAACGCTTTTATCTGTTACAAAACTGTTGCTAGTTTGCTACAAAACTGTTGCTAGTCTATCACTACATTGCATTCTCCTTCCTCTCATAGCCTTTAGCAACACTTTTTCTGTCACAAATCTATTACTAAACTGTCACAGATCTGATGACTCCTTCATCCCATTCTTTTTGTGACACTTTTTGTTTCAGTAAACTGTCACTAATGTGTCACTTTGGCAGCACTAGTAATGATAGTATAAAGTATATGTTGGCAGTATTAATGTTGAAAACATGAAGAGGTACTAACAACATTAACTTTCAATATTACCCCAACATAATCACGAAGTAGTTCAATAAAATTGAATTCACATCACGCTTCCATCTCTATATACCCACGAACAGATTAATCACAAACTCATACCAAAAGGGAATCGATTAGTTTATAAAAAGAATTCTTGCGTTGCAAACCTTCATTGCCATTTGTTGATCCCATTAACCTTTTGTGTCACAACCTTTATTTAGGATAAGAATAAAAGGAATAGGACAACGATTTAATATTGAAGAATAAGGGATCTTTTTGACGGCCAAAAACCCTAACGATTGTTTAAACCCTTGCTTCAAAACAGGTTCTGAAACAACCTTTAAACCCCTTAACTCTTCTTGCTTGAATCCTATGAAGACGTGTATTCTTTCTGCTTACTGAATTAGCTCAAAATATGTTTAAAGAATAAAAATCCGTACCTTGTTTTTAGGGTTTATGGAAACCCTAATATTCATTCTTCCATAATGTGATCCACACATCAATAATAGCAATACAACCTTGATCTTCTATAACCTTTAATAACAGCAAAAACAACCTTGTAGTTCCTAGATCAAGAGCCACGAGGCTCTGATACTAATTGTGAAGTCTGTTATAACTCCTTAGATTGTTTAAGACTCGAGAATAATTAGTTCTCATCTAGGATAAGGATAACACAGATTGAATATTTACACAACGGAATTAATATGGAACGAATCAATGTTATCACAAGGTTTTCTTTTATTAATCACAACCCCAATTCTATGTGATCAAATCATAGAACGGTTACTCTAACTAGTAACAGGGATTTACAATCCTTGAGGCTAAACACTATAGACTAACTATTAGCTAAATAACTATTAACTAACTAACTACTGTGTACACACACGCACACGTTTACTAGACTCTCATTAGGAGAGCTCTATGTTTCTGCATGCTCTGATACCAATTGTGAAGATCGTTTAAGCCCATCTAGGATATATTTTACAAATATCATTGATACAAATTAGCACAGCGGAGTTAATCAAAGAACACAATGATATTAAACAAGGTTTTACTATTAAACACCAAGCCCCAATATTATATGATATAGATAAAACGGTTACCTACTATAACAGGGATCAAGAGATCCTTGAGGCTATACTATCTATTAACTACTATCTATCTAACTACTAAATAAATGTGTATACACACAAAAAACGTTTATTTACATGACTCTCATAGAAAGTCTGTGTTTTCTGGATTCATATACTAGACGCCTAATACCCTTTATATATAGGGTTTAAAAGAAAACCTAGAGTATTAAGGAAGCTATCTTTGATATTCTTTAACTTTTCAATGCATATCTTCATGGAAATCTTCCAACTTTTAATTCTTCCATATTTAGAATACCAAAGTGTCATATTAAGCCCTTCTGTTTCATTCGTCTTCATATAAGCACATGTAGTTTTGTAATCATCAACTCTATAAACCCAACAATATTTTTACTTAGAGCCTACTGTATCTTTACATAAATGGATAAATTATAATCTTAGGTACATATGGTGAATTGGATGGAGTCGTATCTCCTCCGGATGAGTTAGTTACGCCTAAATTAGTGAAACTAGTCAAAATGGGTCATTAAATCTAGTTATGCAGATAGTTTGTGATATAATGGAATAATTTTGGCTTAAATCTTACTGGTTATTTACATAAATGATTAGGTTAATATCTCAGGTCCTAGTGGTGAGTTGGATGGAGCTCCAACTCTTTCGGATGGTCGAGATACGACTAAAACCGTGGAAACAAACTTAGTGTGTACTCAGAATTTGTAATATAGATAGTTAGGCTTGTAACGAATTTTATTTGACTTGGAGGCTACTGGGTTTTTACATGGGTGAAGGGTACAACATATGAGGACCATGTGGTTCTTTGGATAGAGCCGTAACCATTCCGGATGAATGAGTTACGACTAAAACGGCGAAACTAACTAGAAATTGTACCCAGATTTTCAAATGAATTTATGTCCAGATGTTTTCATATAAGTCCAGATCTTTTCATATTAAGTGCCCCATTTTCCAAGTCAAACCTGTAGGATTTAGATAAACTTAATCACAGGCTTTCATTTTGGGTCAAACGGAGTTATAAAATGGGAATTATGCTAAAAGCGGTGAAACGGGAAAACGTTTTAAATAATCAGATTGCACATGGAGGGTAAAATGAATAATTTCACTTAGATCTGAACATTTTAGGTTATTTTCCTTGTAACCTCTATAAACTAGTTCATTAAGCTTGTTTGAGGCGAAAACCGTTCGTTTATACCTATTACAGATTTTGAGGTATAAGTCCATTAAGTTGGGTAAGGGCAGAATTTTGTAGAGACGTATGGTTTTAAAAGGAGTTAATTAACATAAATGAAATTGTAAACTAGATGGTTAAGGCCTAAAAGAGGATGTCACTTGAAGGTAGATTAGATCAGGTCCTAAAGGGATGTTTGGATAAATCTCACTTGGTTAAAAGTAATTAGAACGCCATATCATGATCACGATTTCTTCATTGTATCTTTTGGTTGTTTTCATCGTGTGAGTTTTAAGTTTCCGTACTAAGTCACCATTCTTTCTAAGTGATACTTAGGTGACCGTGGTTTCACGTCATCCTTGATCTAACTTCAGCACTTACTACTTCATTGCTTCTCGGTGAGTTCATAGCCTCGCTTTTAATCTTTTGATTGTTTTATGAAAACCCGCGAGGGAGATACATGCTCGTTTTACTAAGTAAACTTATTTATTTCTACTACATAAGCGTTACATGACTGTGTTATCCTAAATAATTAATCCATATCACAACTAGAATAAGCAACCAATAGGCTCATATGAGCCGAATAAGCAAAGAAAAAAAGAGATAAAATAGAAAGAAGTTTAGAGAAAGAAAGTAGAGAAGGAAATGAAGAATATTAGCTTGAAGAGAGAGTTTGGAGGGTTACACGTACAAGAAATGATAATCAACACCCTCTCCATGTGCAGAGAGGGTCCTATTTATACCCTAAGCCTTCATAATGGCGTATGAGCTTTCTAACTGGGCCGGTCTTGGATTAAAGTAGGCTAAGAGCCCAAAACATGGACAATATTAGAATACAATCCAATCCTGTTAATCTCAATTAGCCTATTACTTAACAAGACTAATTACGACAAAGGCGACTGATAACATTCTTGTTTGACTTATATAAAAATAAGGCTAACAATCTCCCCTAATGTTGAGGTCTTCTTTGATCTCCCCAACGTTGACGTTCTTGATGGAGGTTATCTTGATTTGACTTTATCTTCCCAATGTTGAAGATATGACGTTTGATCTTTTGCCTTCTTTGGTCTTGTCCTTGTATTTTCTTGTTTGTAATGGCTTTGTTCATTCATGCTTAAGATGACTGATGACATTCTTTCGGTGTTGTTGATGTGATCTTGATCTTAAGCCTTCATCTTTTGACTTTGAGTTCTTGAGATCTTTCATCTTGCATCATCTCCTTGACTTGAATCATCTTGATTTGACTTTCTTGATTATCTTGTGCTCTTGACCGGCATACTTATACTTATTGCATTCTTGTTTGACTTATATGAACATAAGGCTAACAATCTCCCAAAAATACAATTCTTGATTTGACTTTGAAGATCTTAAGGAAGTTAGGACAGAGTTCCCCCCCCAACAAATACTTTTTTATTCTTTTTTTGGGAAATGGCCCTTAACGAAAAATTTTTGGAAAAAAAATTTAGGAAAAACCCCCCCACCTATTTTTTTTTTATTTTAAGAGCTGCGAGTATAGTGATGTAGTAATAAATTCGGACGTCACTAGTAATCAAGTTGCAACAACCCGACTGTTTGAAACTGCATTTAAAAGGTTAGTGATTAAAACAACAATATGGACATAAGTGGCCTTTGTCACTTCGTCAAATACGTTGCAATAACCATGGTTCCCAGTAATCATATAAATACTGCCTAGAGGACAGATAGAATGAAATGAATCTTGCTTGACAGGTTTTTCGCAGTTGTACTACCCGTTCTCGAGATACTACAACATCTCAAAGCAGACAACACGATTAAGAGTGAATCTCAATAGTTTATTATCTTCTGAGATAATCGTCATTTTTTCATTTACTAGGACCCAAATTGATTTCCAGTTAGCTACAAGCTTGATTCATATAGAATCTTGCAAGTCACCTACCGCAGAGCTGTTTGAGGTTGACTCTGGAAGATTTCCATTCGTCACTGTGAAAACTAAAGAGTAACACTCTAAAAAAATGTTCTTGCAAAATCTCAAGTATAATGCGTAGGACTCTTTGATACCAAATGTTATATTGATGAATAACAATTTGTATTTTGACATTGTGTCCTAATGAGATTTATTTTGATCTCTCTTGGCTCTAGACTCAATTTTTGCACTTTGGTTTTAGTACTCGGAGGCTAGAGCTGACTGCCACCTATTTAATATTAACAATCTCGGAGTGAGATGTCAATAGATAACGTATGTATCTCCGTGACAAATGAGACAAGTTTCTTTTGAGATAAACTCGAATGGCTGGGAAGGGTTGTGCATTGCATCACTGGGTCCATGACGGCTTTCTTCAATACCAATAATAATCTTTGTGATTTTGATAAATTATATATTGACCCGGTTTCTACCTAAAGTGTGTGGAGGGCTTCTTTATTTTCACCCTTTATCCATACATTTATTTATAATTCTTCAAGCCCTTCAATTCTTACCAAGACGTCATCACTAACACCTTGTTATGATTGTTTCAGTGTTAGCTCAACCTTAGTCGGCATTCTTCCCTTATTCTTATGCATCTCCAATCATACCTAAGGACTGCTATTTCTAACTATGGATTGTCCTTGGGTAGATCCCTCTGGTTCTGGTTGGATCATAGGACTTATACCTAACCTTAACCACCTTATGACTTCATCGACGTCGTGAGATTAATTGGTTGTTGGGTATAGAGATCGAACCATAAAACCATTGATACAGACATTTTGAAATACTCCCCTTACACATGTGCATCGAGATTCGAAATTGTTTTGCACATGAAGGAAAGAGTTGCACTCAGAGTCTTAAAGATCACATTTTCTATATCACATTTTCTCCCCTTATTTTAAATAATAAAACATTTAGTATTTGAAATACCAATTGATTAAAATTTAAGACATTAAAAATTCCATGAGAAGAAAATTTATACCATGATATTGCATGAATCCATTTTTCTGATAGCTCCTCTTCAACACAATATGTGGGATACCACTAATTTTTTAAAACTTGACATTACAAGGAAAAAATGGTATGACACCACAATTATGTTGACGACGGAGTGAGATGCATTAGTGAACAATGTATATTATTAATTGACATTATAAATTCCACATTTTAATTTCACAGAATGCGGTTGGATATAAATTTGACATTTATGAGATGTACCCAAAATACATTAAAAGGATTTTGGTTTTAAAAGCTCCCCCACAGAAATTGATTCACTTGTTACGATGACATTGTTGAGCATTCATTTTACCAATTTTACCACTTATAAACATTGAATATTGTACCAATTGTTAAATATATTAAGGAAGGGAGTGTTGAACACACAATTTTAACAAATACCACTTATGATGGAAAGATACCATAATTTATATTGTAAACAATTTGATATTGAAAGTTCTTTTTGAAAAATTTGAGTTCAAGCAGGTTTTTAAAACACGAAAAATAATGTAGAAGACTTCTCTTCTATTTAAAGAGTAAGCGCACTTAAACGTACACTCCCATATTACATTCGGGTCTAAGTTATGTACTGATATGTACATAATTTATAGAGAAAAATTTAGAAATGACATGTTTTGAAAAGTTTAAACTCTTGCTCGAACTTCATTAACACACCCATGTCAATGTTAATCGACATTTATAGGTACGTAAATGTTATCGATTCCAAGAGACATGTAGAGAAGATTCTTTTTGGTATTTTTGAAATTTTCTGATTTTATATCTTGTTTTAATAGATTTTATATCTTTCTATTTCTTTTTGTTGGTTTTATATTTTTGTATTTTTTTTTCAAAAATATTTATAAATCAAAATAAAGATAAAAAAATAAAAATATTTACAGATTCGATGTTTGATGGATCAAGCAGATTCGTTTGCCAAAACCTCCAGTTCTTCTAGAGTCAAACATCTCATACCGAGTCATCTGACGAGATACTTAAACCTATCTTCGGGTAAGGCTTTAGTAAACAGGTCAGCTAACTGGTATTTAGTTTTGTTGATCCCACTTGAATGGATCTTGAATTCCTTAGCTTGTGTAAGGTTTAGTTATGCAAGATAAATCCTACACAACTATGATAGAAACTTTGTAAAATATATCAAAGATTATGCAGAATCTAATATTTGATAAATAAGAAGAATATGCAAAAGAATAGTAACTCTAATGAACACACAGATTAACAAACAAAGCTTCAATATATTAATACGAATACTCTAACTAGTATTAGGGTTACAAAACCTTGAAGGTATATCGATATCAAAACAAAAGATTTCTAGATTATAATCTCAAACTCTATGCCCTAGGACCTCCTTTTATACACCAAGGAGTTCTAGTCAATTTACAATATATTACTAAAACTTATAATATTATCAAAGATCTATTCTATAAATAACAATCCTTATCTCATAAGTAATCTTGATTTTCAAGCAATCTTTATCATTTAGCAGCTGTAATCTTTCAGCAGTTGTAACTTTGTACCAGCAGCATTAACTCTTAACAAGTAGTAGTAACTTATACACCAGTAGTATTAACTGTGTACAAGCAGTAGTAACTACTTAGAATATTTTTTTCAATCTTCACCAGCAGTACTAACTTTACTCTAGCAGTACTAACATAATATAAGTAGTAAATAGCAGACTAATACACACTAAGCAGGTTACTAAATGTTACACTAGTAGTACTAAGTTTACACTAGCAGACTAAGTTACCCTAGCAGTAATTAACTATGAACATAGCATACTAACTACTTTAGCAGTATTTTTCATTACATTACTGAACACACTACGTTAACTATAGCAAGCATTAACACAAACCTTAGCAGGCAGTACCACCGAAAAATTCTATCAATCGACGACCATTAAATCCCTAAGAAAACAAACCATCCCCAAACTATGTATCTTCATCTCAAAATCAACAGTATTCTTCATTAGAAAAGCTTCATATATCACCAGAGAAGATGCTTCCATAACACTTCATTAGATTCTTCAGTTATATATTGTGATGAGCTTAAGAACTAAGAACCCATTTTCATATCCAATGATCAGCAAGCAGCTTCCTATTTAGCAAATTGTGATTGTAGCAGTGTAAGGGGGATCTCTTTTCTACCAATATATGAATGTGCAACCTTTTGCTTTCCTCAATGAATGTACAAACCACAAGAATCATATAGCTTCCAATCTAATACTCGGATATCTAATTGATTTTTCATACTTGATTTCAACATATGGATTAAAACATCGTCTTTAGATCTCTCATTATGAAAACTTAATCTAATGTCCTCACTGGTCAGTGTGATCCCATACATAGCATTTACCAACCTGTACAAAGTTTCAAGTCTTTCTCTGTCAAAACTTTTAGAATCAAATATGACTGAACACAAAGTCCATCTATTGACTTCTCCGGCCCTGATTATCTGGTAATAGCTTTTCTTCCATTCTTTATGAATCTTCCAGTCAACAATGCTTGGAGGCTTAGTTGCCAAAGGAATAGCATCAATTGCTACTTCCTCTTTATCAAGAACAACTTTTTTTAGTCTTTGAAGCTCTACTGTTTCTTTATCCTCATCCACCTTTTTCTTCTTGAAAGACTCTTATTGAAGATCTTCTCTTGCTCTCTTAGAACTTCCTTTTGTTCTTGTGTCACTGCCTTATGCTCTTACTTCACTTCCTTCTACCAATTTTGTATCCATATCTACAAATGTGTTTACCCTCTTTATAGCTTTGTTAAATAACTTCTGAATATCATCAAACCTTTTGTTCTTATGCTTGTATCTCTTTTTTGAGCTTTAGTTGGTGGTTGGTTCCTCATTTCTTGAGCTCTCATTGCTGTAAAGTGCTTCTTTCTTGCTTCTAAGAGTTGTATAAATAACTTGGACTTCTCATCAATACTCAACTTCTCTTGTTCTTATGCTTGCATTTGTTGAGCCATTAGATAATCAGCATCTATCATTGCTTGCACATTATCCCATGCAACAATGTCGGCTTCTTCTTCTCTTTGTCTTACAAGCCTATCTTCTACCTCTTCTTCAGCTTGTAACTTGAAAGCAAGTTCTTCATCAAGACTGATTTGATCTTTCTTCTTCATTTTCACAAGTTCTTCTACCATAATCCCTTTGCCTTTGTCTTTTGATGGTAGCTGTTGAGGTCTTGTTCTTGTTGTAGATTCACTCTGCTCTCCTATCACAACCCCTTTGACTTTGGGTTTTGCACTTCTAATCTCTATTAAAGTCTGAGTAAGAGTCAAATCATCAGCAATTATAGTTTTAGTTGGACTGGCAGTACTAATCTCAACACTGGTAGTAGTAACTACTTCACCAGCAGTAGTAACTGGATCAGCAGTACTAACTTGCTTTTCAGCCACATTAATCTCTTTTTCAGCCATATCCTGTCCTACAAACACTTCTTCATCACCATACCTCCCCTGAGTTTCATCAACCAATGTAATCTCTGCATCTTTATCAATATCATCAATTTTCCTCCCCTGTTTAGATACATCCTCCTGATCACCCAAAGTAGCTTCATCAGAGGAAATCACTCTTACAGATCTACCAACCTTGTATAATCTTTTGAGCTTGTGAGTTCTTGACCCTCCTTTCTTCTCCTCCTTTCTTCTCTAACTTCTTGACTCTCAGTTTCAAACTTGTAATCTCCTGAGCTTGAGAAGTCTTTGTATTCTCCAAGTCAAGGACTATTTGTTGCAATTTGGTATAAAATTCCATCAATTCATTAAGTTTTAGTCTATCCTCATCACTTCGAGGTGTATTAACTCCTGCGAGCAGTGAATCATTGGATGTTTTAGATACATTCTCAGACCTAGTCTTAGTAATTGTATCCCCCATGGTGTCTTAGCGCCTGGGACCATGAAGAATACTAGTAATCTTAAGATCAACCAAGAACAATAGTGAGATGTGGGTTGGGATGTTAGAGAGAAATTGGATGGAAATGGATGAATGTATTAATGAAATGTGTGAATAATGGAACAACTAACAATGGAACAACCAACCCTCTCCAAGACTAGGAGAGGGGTATAAATACTACATAGGAGGCCGGCCATGGGCTGAGATGGGCCACCCATGGGCCTTGGGCCGGACTAGATTACTAATCTAATCCTTATACTAACTACGAGCTAAGACTTGTTACAACTTTGGAAGTGACCGACACTTTTCGTGTTTCCAACAATCTCCCCCTAAGGGAGGTCACTCCAATTTACAAACTTTAAACCTAGCATACTATGCTTTATCCTTAGTCTTTAGCTCGTACTCTTGACTTTCTCTTGTGAATATGTTGTAGTGATCATTGACTTCTTGGATTGAGCTTGTTCCTTGAACTTGTATTTGACATAGTGATCTTGAGCATCTTGAGATCATCAACCAAGCACAATCTCTACGCCATCTTGTAACTTTGCCATCTTGTGGACTTGCGACTTCTGGACCGACATGCTCATACCATTCTTGAAAAGCTTTAATGTTGCATCTTTCTTGAAATTCTTTAACTTTAACACTTTGACACTTCTAGAAAGATGTGTGGTATCAGAGTAGCGGAAGTCTTGAAACATGTACTTGAGCTTTCATGATGACTTTATGTTTGTCGGTCGGGTATGAGCATGTGGTTATGGATCTTGTGAGCCAGCTGGAATCAGGAACCTCCACCACCATTTTACATAGCCTGCATAAAACAGTTAGCAATAAAGCAGGGGGACGAATATGGCTTTGTCATTCGCCCAGGTTTGGTTGGAGAAACCTTCGAATCCGTGAGGATTGACCTGTGATCAGATAGATTCAATTTGAGAAGAATCTTCTTGACAGGATTTCCAGCTGAAGTATTGAATCTTTCTAACACATAAGTATTAGATTCATCGTACTCAGCATGTTCTCATTATCGGAACGTCTCAAAGCAGACAGCACGATAAGAGTGAACCAGTGAGTTACTATCTCACCGATTGATATAGAAAATTGATTTGAAAATCAATCGGTGTATCACTTACAAAATTGTTTTTGTGACACACCGAGAGTGTTTATCATTTCAAAAATTCATTAACAACCGTTGATCCATTTCCTGGAACAAGTTTGATTCTTATAGAATCGCACCATCGTTTCTTTCCAGTTGTCACAAGTTTGATTCATAAAGAATCGCACAAGTTACCTACCATGAGCTTGTTTGATGTTGACTCAAGCAGGATTTCCATCTTCATTGTGAATGAATTCACTCTGATGTTCTGGCAAAATCACAAGGATAATGCGAAGGACTCTTAAAATGTATCTTGTAATTCACATTGTGTGAAGTCACTTTTCATCTGTTTTAAGCTGCTTTTTGGTTTTGAGCTTATTAGGAGGCTTATTTTTAAGCTTACTTCTTCACAAAATTCCTTTGAAAAACTGCCCTGGTGCTAAGGGCTTGCCTTTAAGCCCACTTTTCTAGCTTATTTGTCAGTGTCTACTCAAGCTTTTGGCTTTTCTAGAAAGCCAATAAGCTCTTTAATACCATCATTTAGTTTTGGACCTTAGGAAGCCCTTTTGATTGCTTATTTTTAAGTAACAATAGAGCCCCTTAGGCTGTTTTACCTAAAAGTTTGCCCATTTTGCTTATTAGTTTCTTTTTGCTTTTCAGTCTTTCTTTTTGCTTATTTCTGTCCAATTATGCTCATTAGATGTTTGTCATTATTTGTGTTTGCTTATTTTCGATTTCCCTAGCTTATTTGTATTTTTAAAAGCCAAAAAGAAAAGCCATTTAAGCCTGTTGTCATTTATTAGCAATACTTTTTGTTTTTAGCTTGGCAATTTTTTTCTGCTTATTTAACAGCTATTTTCTGTCTTAGATTAGTTTTAAGTGCTTTTCAAAATTTTAATTTAGCTTTTTAAAGTTTTTGCTTATTCTGCCATAAAAAGCCCCACCAGTTTAGTTCATTTATGCCTTAAGTTAGAAAGTGTGCTTGCTGCCATTTTTTTTTGCTTATTTAACAGCTTATTGAGAGTTTTTGTAAAAAGTTGTTTTTTAAAATTTGCTTTTATTTAACTGCTTTTTAAGTTTTTTTTTTTTTAAAGTTTTATAAAAAAAAAGGAGGGGCTGAGGGTCGAACCCCAGACCTCTCCCTTTGCACACTCAAGCACACTAACACCACACTCTGCTAGTAACACACCCTTGGGTCTTTTATGTTGAAAGTGTGCATTGTTTAATTCTTATAGTCATTTTGTCAGTTTACACCATAAGCTCGTTTTAGCTTATTCTGGGCTTATTTATAAGCCCACCTTTCCAGCTTATATTTTTCTTAGATAGAGCATAACTTAAGCTATTTTCTGTAATTTTTTGAGAATTTTCTAAAATTGTTTTCTATTTTTAATCATTTATTTTTATTAAAACTGTTTTTTAATTATAATAAATTAAATAAAAATCAAAAAAAATATTTTTCTTTTTTAGAAAATTTTCTTTTATCAGTATTCACTTAGGAAAAATAGAAAATCTTTCGTAGGGTCGTTTTTGCAAAATCTTACTTTTTAAAGAACGGGATTTAGCCCCGTTTTTGTTTTTTTCATTTTAAAGCTCGTCTTAACTCCGTTTTCGGTCTAGTCTTTTTCATTCTTCATTATTAGTCACCTAGAGTAGATTAGAAGTAAAAATTTCTTTGTAGGGTTAATTTTTAAGATTTTAGGTTTTTGACCCCTTGTTCGGGATTCCTGCTCTCGTTTTTCAGTTTAATTTCATAATTTTTAGGTTTTTCTCAATCGTTTTTGCTTATTATTGATTAATTTAGCTTTCTAAACTCCCAAATCATTAATCTCATTCAAACTCCAATTTTCCGACTGTATCGATTCTCAAGCACAGCCTCGTTGGGGATAAACGACCCGGGAATATTCTATACTACTTCTCGGTTTCATTGATTATTTTTAGATTATACTTATTATATATATTTTATTATATATTATATATATAAAAGGTTTAGCTTAAATATTAATCAGTTGGCTGAACGAATAAGCTTGAAATAAGCTAATAAGCTCGAATGAGCTTAACTAACAAAAAGGGTTAAATAAATTTTGTAAACACCCTTGGACAGAAAAGTCCCAAGGGCGCAGATGGATTAGAGTGAGTGTTGTGAGGCGTTGGTTTACAAAGGGAGAGGTCACAGGTTCGAAACCTGTGGCCCTCCTTTTTGAAAAATCATTTTTTTTTTGAAATCTGAACTTAAGCTAAATATAAGCACTTTTTGAAAAGCAACTTTTTTTTAGAAATCAAAAATAAGCTGTAAATGAGCTTCTAAAAATGACAGAATAAGCTTTTTATACTAATGACTTTTAAGCAAAAATTTTGAACTTTTAAAACTCAATAAGCTAAGAAGAAAAGCAAATAAACTAAAACTGATTTAAAACTAAACTTAATAAGAATAAAGGGACAAAAATAAGCACATTAATAAGCCTTAAATAAGCTAAACAGAAACACAGCAGTACTAACTTTGAGTTAGTACTCCTATGATTGCTTAAACTTATTAAAAACTCAACAAGCTAATTGAAATCTTAATAAGCTGAACACAAGCCTAAAACTAGACCTAATAAGCTAATTTGAACAATACTTAAGCAAAACTACTAACCATAAGCTAAAAGAAATGAAAAAGCAATTTCACACAAAACTATTTATCAAACAGTCCAATAAGGTACTTTTGAGCTTATTTTTAAGCACATAAACAGATCCTTTTGGCTTTAAGACTTATACCACTTGGAAGCTTATCTTTTAAACTAACTAAAACAGTAATTGAAAAGTATTTTGAAATCTAAATAAGCAAAGAAAAAGCTACAAGAAAAAGCTAGTGCAGGCAGATTAACTATTTTTTTAATTTTTGAGATTTGAAAATGCCTAAGTGCAGCCTTTAAATTGAGCTACTGAAAGCTAATGAAAAGCTAAAATAAGCTTAAACAAAGCTTGTGACCTAATAAGCTTATGCTATGAATTTTAATCTCTAAAAACAACTTTAACTACCCTAAAATTAAGATTAAAAAAGAGGTACTAAAACCTTTAGTTCTACATGACAGGTTTTATTAAAACTTAAATGGCAAATGCTTACTTAAACTAAATTCATACTACTACCTAATGGACTTACAATTAACATGAAAATGACAGAATTAAGCTCCTAAAAGAAAATCTAATCTAATAAGCTACTTCACTAAACTAGAATACCACAGTTTCAAATTATTCATAGAACTAACATTAAAACTTAAATCTAAACCTTAACCATTTATGGAAACTGACTCTAAGACTTATTTTAAGCTTATGCAAACCAAATCTAAAAACCAAAATCTCTTTTAAACCTATTTTAACTTATTTTAACCTTTAAGCCAAACATTCCTTTAAAACTAATGAATCATATTTTAAGCTGATTTAAACCTAAAAACTCACAAGTTTTTGAAAAACAGATAAAACATAGGTTATTTAGAAAGCTTTTGAACTGAAATTTTAAACTAAAAAGCACTTAACCAATAAGCTGAGCTTATTGGTTGCGTTGAAAATATTTTAGACTACCAAATAACAAATAAAAATGAAACTAGAGATTAAGCTACTAGACACTTAGATCTACTATTCTAAAGCTAAATAAGCAATTATTAAATAGATTAAGCTAACAATAAGCAGAGGTAAGCTCAAATTAAACACAAATAAGTAGAGAAGTAATTAAGCTGAAGTAGAAGTAAAAAGATAGTGTACCTTTGTCCTTTGCACCAAACAAGGACTAAATGCTCAAAAAGCTAATCAACAAGCTCCAGCTTATCAAATGATAGTAGGGTCCATAAGCCCTTCCCTTTTCGGCTTATCTTCCTTATTTAAGCTGAGGTAATTTGAAGGTGAGATTTAGTAAACTAATAAGCCCAGTTAAGCTTTTAAGGGCTTAACTGAGTGATAACGAGCTTAAGTAGTTATAAGAGCTTAATGAGAGCTTAAGAGCTTATTCAAAACATAAGAGCAAAAAGTAAACTTTAGACAGAACTTGAATTAAACTCAAACAGAATTTTATTAATATCAAAAGTGAATACAAGCTTTTTGAAAAGTAAAATACATTAAATGTAAGATAATAAGCTACAATTAAGCTACCTAAAGCTACACTAAGCTACTCCTACTCCTAGATGGATTAAGCTGTGTGAGCTTCTCTTCTATTTATAGTCTAGAGAAAATGATTCTAGATCCATGGACGCTCCCCCCTCTTCTCATCTCAACCCTTCAATCATAACCAAATCATGATCAATCAATTTGAGCCATTGATTTGTCCTCCACGTCAATTCCACCAATAGTATGACTCCGGATCGCCAGCGTGGCGTAAGTACATGTCAGAGCTTGTCAGGGCAGTCCTTCTAGAAGCACGGGGTATGGGAATTATTACCCTGTGTGTGTGGTAATAGTGAAAATAGGAGGAAAACATTGAGAAAATGTACAGTAATTCTATTTTTGACTTTGAATTAGGGCGTTGACCTAATGTTATAAAAGAAAGGAGTTGGGCTTGGATGGGTTAAAAAAGGGGATTGGCCCTATGGATTTGATAAAATGCATTTTGGGCCGTGTGGTGTAATAAAAGGGTAATAGGCTATTTAGGATTTATGAATGGGTTTAGGCTTATAAGTTTAAGGTTTGGGCTGACCCGGCCCACTTAGTGGGCCCAGGTTGATCCGTAAAAGATAGGTTCGCCTTCGGCTTTATTTTCTCGTGCTAAATCTAATCCCGTGCCTGGTTTTGTCTAATTTTGTCTTTATTTTGTCCATTTCCTGATATCTGTTACCTACACATACACAAACACAAAAACAAGCATATATATTGCATTTTTCTATGTTTTTGGTCTTTTGGGTTTGTTTTTCATGGTAAAAGTATGTGTAAAATAGCACATACTAGTGGGTATAGGTAGAAAGAATCACAAAGGCAACTAGATATCCATGTTTTCGTCACTAACCCAAGTCATCTTCGTTGTGGAGAAAGAAAGAACCGAAGACGAAATAAGTACACTTCCCGTGAAAGTCTATGATTCGTAGTTTTACATACACGTAAAATAATATACTTATAGAGAAATTAAGGAAATCCCCAAGTATCCCTTGGACAATTCCACTCACAAAGATATATATATAGAATACGTATGTTTGACCGGGCAAGTATGATCACCCGGGTCGTTTCCCCAATGACTCGTGCAATGGAAACCTCGTTTAAGTTTAGATCCTGATTTGAATAAGAAAAGAGATATTTTTGATTTAATTATACTACTAAAATTAAAGGCACAATTAAACAACTAATTAACAAATTAAACTAATTACGAAAGTAAATAAAATGCGACATTTAAGAAAACAAATGCAATTTAAATCTTAAAAATGAAAACTAGATTCCTAAACCTAAATTAATGCTAAAGAAAATTTTAGGAAAATTAAAAATATTTTTTAAAGGCTTTTTGGATTTTATATGAATTAAACACTAATTAATCTAAATTAAATCCTAAAAATAGAAATTTAATTGATAAAAATTAAGAAAAATACTTTTTAAGCTAACTTAATCCTAAATTACTTAAAAAGATGAGAAAAACATTTTTTTATCACTAATTTTTCTATTTAAAAGGTTAAAATTAAAAAAAACTAAAGGTTTGAAAATTAAATGTTTTAAAACTAAATTTGAAAATTAATTTTTAAAAATATAAAACTTAAACTAAAAATTCTATAAAAATACTTTTTATAAAGAGAAAAAATGCAGAAAATTAATTTTATTAAAAGCCCTAATTTTAAACTATTTATTAAAAACTAATTTAACTAATTAAACTAAAAACCTAATTTATATTTTATAAAAAAAAACTACTTTTATAAAACTTAAACTAAAACCAAACAAACACATGGGCCGAAATCATCATTTTCGAAAGTGGAGGGTAGGCGGGGTAAATATAAAGTTTTATAAAAAAACACAAAGATTGAACTAATGGCAGAAACAATCCCTTAACCTAGGGACTTAACAGACTAACAATTAAACTAACAAAGGACTTACTATGAAAATTAAAAGGACTAACTGCAAACTTACAAGGACTAACTGTGTAAACTTTTAAACTAACAAAAACTATAAAAATGGACAAAACAGGCCCCTGCACTAATAACTTTTAACACACAGCATCCCTATTTGATTTAAAAAACTTATTATCTTAGCTTTTTAAGAACCAACTTAACTATATCTTATTTTAAATAAGCTGAATAAGCTTATTAGAGCTGATAAGCTCAACAGCTTATTAACATTCCACTTATAACCTATAATTACCTCAAATCCACAAAATAAATTCAACTTATAAAACTATAAGCTGCTTTACTCAATTCAGCTTATCTAAACTGCTTATCAACTAGATTCAAAAGTCTAAATAAGAAAACAAAATTAAATAGACAAAAATAAAACTTATTGAAGCTTTAAAGAAAATAAAGAGTACCTTTGTTTCCAGCTTAATAGGAAAGCTTAACAGCTTATTATGAGCTTATGGCTTAATCCACATAAGCTCATATCAAACTAACAACAATCCTAACTAACCTATGTGCTATCCAATAGCTCTAACCCTCTTGATACCATAGCAGCCATCCAATTCCAGGATGGTATCAAGCCTTGATTAAATGAACAACAAACACAAACACAAACTTTTTTAACAGAATTAAAATGAAGCACAGATTAATATGAAATAAATCTTTTATTAAAACTGAAATAGTTTCTTACAATACGAAAAATAATACATGAAATTGAAATTACATTACTAAAGAAAACTGAATTGAAAAATTAAACTACTACAATAATAAACTAAAAATCACCACATAAAAATTACTCTCTCGAAGCTGGAATGATGGGGGTATTTATACCCGAAACTTGAGCTCCCATCCTTCTTCTCGATCCTTCTTTTCTTCATCTTGACCCTCCATCTCTTCTCTCTCCTTGATATGGTTTTTAGGCCGTTGGATTAAAGAGGGTGCACACGGGAGCCTCTGATGGGGCTTTGTGTTAGTTATGTGAGTGTATTCACATACGCACGTCACATCAACCAATAGCAAAGCTTCTTTCAGCCACGGTGGATTAGGGTTGTGGTTAATTGAAAGTGATGGGTGAGTTAAGGAATGTGAGAGGGTTGTTAACCCTAAGGTTAATTAGAGTGTGGGTGAAGGGATTATTAACTAGGGTTTAGGTGTTCTTGGTGGATTCGAGTGTGGGTGAGTGAGTGAATCACATTTGGGGGTAAAAATGAGCACAGTAACTTGTTATTGAGTTATAAATGGTAGCCGGGTTGGGGTGGGTTAGGTCGGGTTCGGGTTGGGGGTTCGGGTTAAGGGTCGGGTAATTGGGTTGGGGGCTGGCTTGTGATTGGTTGAGAGGGCACCCGGATATAGTTTGACCCGGGTATAGACCCGCGACTTTTTACAACTATAGGGAAATTGCATATCTGGCCCTTGTGTTTATAAAGCATAATTTCAAGCTTAATAAATAACTTCCATAAATTGCAAAGTATACCCTTGAATTTATAAAACAAATGGAATTGGGTTTTGGTTGACTGTGGTTTAGCTGCAGTTGACTGTAGAAGGCTGAGGCATGATCTCTCTGGCTTCGGCTTTGATTTCTTTAGCTTCTTGATCACTCATCCGTTCTCGTGTCCGTCTTTGCCCGAATTCTTGTGATATTTGACATATCCATACCTGCACACAATAAACTCAGATACAAGCACATTTTTGTCATTTTTGATCCGTTTTGGGTTAATTTGGGCCTTTTTAAAGCGTAAATAGATATGTGTAATCTACACTTATCAGTACCAAATTGCTCCCATGAGGTACTCTTAGGACTAAGGCAGTGAAGTAATACATGGATCAAGTACTTCCACTGTGGGCT